>JAJHSJ010001107.1:0-35541 GCA_021015155.1 Magnolia officinalis | reverse complement strand
TTAGTAATGAACATTACAAATTTTCTGCAGACCAGCATAAACGTTTCAAAGAATTCAATATTGAAGACTCTGTGATGGTCCGCATCAGGCCCAAGCGGTATCCTCCGGGGGCCGTTCACAAGTTACACGCGCGTAGCGTTGACCCTTCAAAATTATAAAATGAAATGGTCTCAATGCGTATGAGATAGATCTTCCACCTTCCATGAGAATTAGTTCCACATTCAATGTGGAGGATCTAGTTACTTTTCAGGGGACCACTAATACTTTGTCCAGTCTTTCGCCCACTCATCCTGATTCCCCAGATTTATCCCTTAATCCATGGCCTCTTCCCGACCTTTCTTCCCAGCCTCTACCTCCCATACATAGCGTTCACACACCCAGAGAGGAAATAGAGGATATCTTGGACTATGAAATAGTTTCAACGTCGGACGACGGGTTTTAGAAGTACCTGGTTAAATGGAAGTCGCGTTCAGCTTCAGACAGCACATGACTCACTGAGGAGGAGCTTCAGAGATTTGATCCTGACATTCTGGAGCGGTTCAGGAGTTTTATTTTGCCAGTGGCAAAATCTTCGCAGCCGGGGAGAGTTGATGGGGACATCACGCGCACATGCGCACGCATGTCGCCCCCCTACGCATGAAGGAGGGCCTCCTAGTTAGAAGACGAAGTTTTGATTCAAAAGAAGGGCCCTATAGTCAAGAAAAGTCCATCATGGGATCTCATGATCGTGGCCACTAGTTGGATTAAGTTCATATTTTAGGTTTTGCTTATTTATGTTATTTAGAATATCATGAATGCTTTAGATTTCTTTGATTAGTTTTTATTTTGGTTTACTTCATCATCAAGTAATAGGTTGCGCACACGGCGCGAGTTTTGGGGTATAGGGTTTTCTTATAAATAGGCACCCCTTGTAGTTTTTTTGATTAATTGAAGTTGAATAAAAATTCCTGCGTGTCTTTTTGCTCTCTGAGTTTCTGAGTTGTGGAAAAAATCAAGTGGGTGCGAAGCCCTCCTTTTTTGAAGGGCTAAATTCAAGTGGGTGCAAAGCCCTCCCTTTTCGAAGGACTAACTACCGTGGTGCGAAGCCACGTTTATCTCAATCCACCCCTCCATCTTATTTCATCCATTCCACGACCATCCTTGCTTCAAATTCGCTTGTTTTGCAGCTGTTCGTCTCTCTATAGCCAGTTTCCAAAATCTGGCCCTGCAGGAGGGCCGAAACTTCGATGGAGCACTGCGCCTCGACTGTACGTCGGATCACCACAAAACTTGGAGGGTTTGGAGACCTCCCCTGGCCGACCAAGGCCAAGGAATCTGTTTTGGGAAACGGGCTCCACTCACACGTGTGGCCAGGCTCGTGCGCACGTGCGCCAGTCCCTGCCGCTGTCCGCACGCATAGACGTTTGCTGATTCAGGTTTTCCTTCTTATTTTCTCTCTTTATTACCAGTTTTCATAAACCCTAGCCCTAGATTGTATTATCCCTAATTATTTGCCCATTTTCTCACCTTAGGGTTCCTTGAATTAAAATTGGGGAATCCCTTGGACTGGGGACTGATTACTATGTATGTGTGGCTGATTTCTATCTCTCTTTGAGCATTGTTTGATTTATAATTTTAACAGATCCAGCCTTAGCCTGTGTAGGCTTGGACCCGTGCAGATTCCCCTTTTACTTGAATGTTTGAGCTTTTGTGTGGGATGTGGAATTATTATGTGATTGTTCTGAATTATTATGATCTAAGCCTGAAATCTTGCATATCATATTTAAATTTCGTGTCCTGCATCATCTCGAAATTGAAGTTCCAAATCTATGATTTTTCTTGAAAAATATGAAGATTTATAGATTTGTAACCATTCGATACTAGTTTAATGTGATTAACAACAAAAACATGGATCGAAAATCGAAAATGCTCACTGGATCGAGTAAGTGGGATATATCGGCACTACATGTGCGTTTCGTATCGCACGGGTAGGATACAAGATATATCGTGGGATATATCGGCTGATATCGTCAATATTTAAAACACTGCTTGAGAATAGTACATGATTACATGTATGGTAGCCGCAGTACCATGGGTGCGGTCAATGGTCACGATGCAAGCGAATGCTCCTACCTTTGTAGCGGACTTCTGTTTCATGTCATGATGGGAGGAATTAGTGTCAAAAATTAAATGAATGTAGGATAATTCAGCACTGTGATAGGTGACTTCAAGCTGTTTGTATCCTCTGTGGTATGGGTACGGTAGTTCCATTTTAAATTAATGGTGTCTCTGCTCTGGCACCCTCTTTGAAGAGTATTGGTTTTAATAATAGACAATGAATCTGCGATCTGAACACATGGTGAGCATTTGAACAAAACAATTATGTAAAGATCATGCCAAAATATTGATTATGTTGTGAAGGGAGCTTATCTCAGATTGTTTCTTCCATCACCTTGGTTATCACTATAATCTAGTTACTATACTGTTGTGCAGAAATGGTTGTTGAAAGTGTGTTTCTTTTCATAGAGGAATGCATACATGAAGAGCTGATCACACTTTTTGTTTGTTTTTTTGTCTTGCGGCTTAACTTCAATTTTTGCAGATTTCATTTTCAGAGCTGGTATAATGTATGTTTCTGATGATGATGAGCGCCTCCCGCTTTTGAGGTCGAATATGTTCTCTTTGAGTGGGGCAAGGTTTTGGGGGGCAATCGGTCGCAGCATAAATTTGGGTGAGTGGTAACATTTACATTTAATATTTAAGGGTTTCAGATAAATATGGATGTGTTATCAACTTTTTAGGGAATCTTTGTATTGTAGTAATGTATTTTACTGTATCTTTGTCATAATTGCTTTTTATGGCTATTTGGATAGCATCTAAGAAAACCAGGTGCTTTCACTTTGACTTACCGAGCCGTCATGTCAATGGTATTTAAAAGGTCAGTGCTGGAAAAGCTCTATGATCCCTACCATGATCCTCATGTTTTATCTATGCTGTCTGTCCATTATGCGAGTTCATTTTAAGGCATTAGTCAAAAATGAGGCAGATTGAAATCTTAGGTGGACCACACCACAGGAAACAGTAGTGACTGAATGCCACCATCAAAAACTTCCTAAGGTCTACTGTAATGTTGCCATCCAACCTTATTTTTAGGCTCATGTCCCAAAATGAGCTCACAAAAGGGATCAACGGAGTTGATAAAACACATACCATGGTGGGGCCCATAGAGCTTTTCCAGCTCCAGCCACAATACACAGTTTTCCCATCCAAAATTTCTATCAAAACACAATCTTCATTGATTAAAAAAAAAAAATTCGATGTAATTACAGAAGTATTGAATTGTTAGTAATCATTGAATGTTACATTACATTACAATACTATAATCCAAACACGCCCTTAGTTTCTTGGTGTTATAGGTTCTTATGATTATTTGCTTCTACTTCACTATGATTAATTGTACTATTGAATTCTATCCCTGTTAAAGGAGATCATAGCAGTGGTTTTCAAGCAAAGTATAAGATAAAAAATTTTACTGAGATAGTAATTCATGATCACATGGATTACAATGTGTCACTGCATATGTGACAGAACTTTATCCTCCCATTCATGTGAATAAACAGGTACCAGAGAGGATTAGTTAAATAAAATCAGCCATCTTTTCTTTTTCCCCTCCCCCCCCATTAGCTCCCCCTCCCCCCCCCCCCCCCCCCTTTGTTGTTAAACATATTATGCAAGATGTTAATCATTTCTTGGGTAAAATAAAATTATTTTTATATTGACATCATATAGAAGTAATTCATCGCGCCCTGCAATGACAGGGGGCCAAACTGCTCTTGCTTTACGGTTGCTTCTGGCTGTTTTTTCTTCAAAAATCTCTTCCAATTCCAACCGGCCTTTTGGAGATGAGGTAGTAGATTAGAGATAATTGGCTATAATCTACTTCTAAATAATATAAGCAGGTAAATTTAAAGAAAAGATGCATTGTTTCACATTATCTTCACTCTCTCCAACTTGCAGTTTCGTGCTGCTCGGAGATCATCTGAAGAGATTGGAGCTCAAATAGTATTGGGGGATCGGCCAATTGAAATAACTGTATACATTTTTACTCATGTGGTACATGCGATATTGCTTTAGGATCCATTGAGGTTGAAATTATCTGCCTTTTCAGATGGTATAATCTGTTGTTGCAGCTAGGAAGGGCTTGGAGCTCTCTCAAATGGAGTGAGAAACTAAGTTTGGTTCTCTCAATTCTTCGAGGCATAAGTTCTTCATCATTAGATGCCTCTGGGAGCAATTTGAAGGTAAATATCTTAAGTTTTTCCATCATCAAGATTTTCGGAATTTGTTGCCTATTATCAGTTCCATTTATTTGCTGAAGCAGTGGCTCTCTCTCTCTCTCTCTCTCTCTCTCAATTACTGGAAACACATGACAAACCGTCCCTGCCTAAAATGGCAGCTGTTTGAAATGATAGAACAATTTGGTCAGTGACATTCAGGGAACATAACTGCAGGCAGTTGTTAAATAATGACATGCATACATGGAAGAACAATGGAATGTTGTTGGCACAAAGCTGGAATCCGTAAAGAACACGGGATTAGAACATTATTAATCTGGACCATGAGAATTTTGAGCCAGCTGTCTTTGCTGATTCTCAGATTGATAATCTTGATAAAGAGGAAGTAGGGATTTTTGATATTGGAACAAGCATAGCGAGGAAACGGATGGTCGCTTCTGCTATTAACTGCTGCGCTTATTTTCCTTAATAGGAGAAAGTAGTCGACACTCATGAAACACAAGTTATAGAGTGAGAGTGTTCGGTAAGTTTAGTCTTCTTTCTGAATCTGTAGCTTTCCTGTGTTCTTAAAGTTATTGTCCATTTAATTTTGATGTAGGACCAGGAAATGGAGGGAAACCCATTTCAGTTGTACGAGTTGCTAAGCTTTTCATATCCCTCACTGCTGCAGTCTCTTGTACATGAGCGCGACACGGTATGGTAAACCACTACATAACAACCAAAATATCCCCTCACTTCTCATGAAAGGAATCGGATATGCTTGATTTTTACCACCAAATCTCCTTGATGATTGTAAAGCTCTTCCTTTTCCCAAGTGACAGAACAATATAAATGTGCATGACCTTTTTTTGGCACATAGGGTGTTAGGAAATTTCAAAAATCTTTTGTGAAGGTCAAAAGACTTGGGCAGTTTTAGCAAATTCAGACTCTTCTTTCTTGATGATAAAATATACAAGTTTTAAGATTTTCTCTTAGGGTCCCACTCAAGTAGTATGGGTATCACTGTAAGCTACAGTGACATCGGGAAGATACGGGGCCCTCCTGATGTATGAAACCCATCCAACCCATCCATCATATGCGTCCCTTCCCCTACAGGTGCCAAAGATCAGCCTGATTCAATACTGAGGTGAGCCACAAAATGGGGAATAATGTGGGAGGGGACGCTCACCCTTGATTTACACAGGGACCCACATGAATTTTAAAAGAGCCTGATTTTTGGCTTGACCCTTCATCCAGATCAGTTGAAGAACCTGAATGGCCTGGATTTCATATATACAGCATGGTGGGTCCTCTGCAAAAATCAAGGGTGGATGTTTCCTCACAACTTATTCCTTGGATCAGCCTGATTTTAGGATTCAGAGGGGTACATATGCTGACACATAATGGATGGGTTGGATTCTATACATGCATCACATAGGCTCCATACCTGCTCGGTACTGCTGTAGCTTATGCTGGTGTATCAGTACCACTAAAGCACACTCGTTCTTGTAACTGACAGCAGTTGGTTGTTTAGATTTCGTTGTATTTGAGTTGCAAAATAATCTGCATGTTCTCTCCTCTCTTTCGACTGCATTCTTTCTTGGTCGAGCTCCTAGGTGTAACAAAATGAAATTGGCAATTTGTGATGTTTTTTCAGTACCTTGCATGGTCTCTGAAGAGGAGCAAAGCTGTAAATAAAAGCAAGAGCGTGGTTGGGGTCATCGGAAGAGGCCACATGAATGGAGTCATATATGCATTAGTGTCAGATCAAGGAGACTTGCGCTTTCGCGATCTTGTTGGTCAGAGGCCATTTGGTGATGGTTCTAATGGCTGGATCAAGACCATTCTCAAAAGTTTAATTCGCGACACTGTGATAGGCATCATCGCTTGGGTACTCTTTGAACAGCTCAAGACTGCACTATTATAGCATGACTAGGATGTCAGTTCTTGATTTTGCAAGCATCACTGGATATTTGATAATTTAAGTGGAAAATGGAATCAAATGTTTTTCAAACTTGTTCCAGAGACCATTGTTTGGACAGTTAAGTTCATCTGGCCAAATTAATTCTGTAGATAATATGGGAGATTCATTTCTTGGCTATTGGAAAGGTGACATGTGATAAATAAAAAAATAAAAAAAGTTGGTAGCATGCTATGTCATGCATTACGTCAAAATGTTTCGTACTATTGTTACTTAGAACTCCACATAATGTGTGAAATTGGCAAGTGGTGTATGGTGCTATGCGACATCATTACAGTGCAACTTCAAAAGCTTGGAACCTCTATCCTGCTAGCTAAGTGTATGAGAACCTCCCCATGCACATAGTTGAATAAGGATTTGTTGGCAGGTGCATCACCTATCTGAATCTTCCATTAGTTCACTCTTCATAGGCTGGCTTGATAAAAATCACACTGACAGAATGACCCAGTCCGTCCTGTCAATGGCATATAAATGGATGGACAAGTTTGTTAGTCCAAGGTAGGCTTATCCAGGACCATGATTTTTTCTGTAATTTTTGCATAGTGGAGAAGAGTGGACTGGATCTACTGAATGGCCCAGATAGGCGATGTGCATGCCTTAAAAGATTTCAAAATGAACCGTGTGCATCTGAACGTTTCCATGCACATAGCACCATAAATCATTTATGGAGAATGATGTTGGTTTAAAAATATGTATATTTAAATAAAAAATGAGTATTATATATTAGTATTTGTGATTTTTTTTTTTTTTCCACATTTGGGAATAATCTCATATCGGATGGGAGAGAAGAAAAAAAATCACTTTATAAATAGGGTGTTGAGTAGCTTAGTATTTGCTTGGTGGGATAGAGGTGTACCGAGACTTGTATGTTCGCATTGAAACACACACGCATGGTCTCAATACGAGGGCATGGGCATGTGTGGCTGTAGAGGCGCTAGCGATGTACTTTGCATTTAGCAGATGGGTCGCTCCTGGTGTAAGGCATGTGTGAGTCGTAGTGCAACAATGGCTAAATGAGATGGGTTAGGTGGTTGGGTTTGAAGTCGAGGAGTATTGTGGGGAAGAGATGGCGTAGGGAGGACATGATGAGGTCGATTATCGTCTTCCTCAGGGGATAATTACTCTGAATCCACGGAGCTCCACGGATCTCTCTGGACTCCTCACAAAGATTCCTCGAATCCATGAGGAATGAAAATAATTTCTAATAAATACGAAATAAATTGATTAATGATAAAAAAACGAAATTACAATCCTTTAAATAGTAAACTTACTATTTATAGACAATCATGATTCTTACTAGACTTCATGGTTTTCAGCAAAAAATAGGAAGGGTCCAATTTGGCCTAACCACATTATTCTCCTAATTTTTCTAAGCCCCTTCCATGTTAGGCATGAGTCCTACAACTCAAAGGATCAAACGTTATGATGGAGTTAAAACTTACTATTTATAGTAAAAACAAAAATAAAATAGATTTTTTTACCACCGATCTAATGGAATCTTGCAAATCCAATGTGGGCAACCCGACGTAGTGGGTTGGTTGGCTGGAGTAGCTTCTCCTACCCTAAAATCATATATGATATATAAAAAAACTCATTACAGTTTGTGAGATACGGATGTTTTAATGTTATGACGATCTGGATCATTTTCGCCTCTGATCGGGCCTTCTCTGGTCCGTCTTTGCCATGAAAGTGTTAGCAACCTACTCTACATTAGTCCCTAATTTTTCTAAGCCCCTTCCATGTTAGGCATGAGTCCTACAACTCAAAGGATCAAACGTTATGATGGAGTTAAAACTTATTATTTATAGTAAAAACAAAAATAAAATAGATTTTTTTACCACCGATCTAATGGAATCTTGCAAATCCAACGTGGGCAACCCAACGTAGTGGGTTGGTTGGCTAGAGTAGCTTCTCCTACCCTAAAATCATATATGATATATCAAAAAACTCATTACAGTTTGTGAGATACGGATGTTTTAATGTTTTGACGATCTGGATCATTTTCGCCTCTGATCGGGCCTTCTCTGGTCCATCTTTACCATGAAAGTGTTAGCGACCTACTCTACATTAGTCCCCCCCCCCCCCCCCAACACACACACACACACTTGAAAAGACTTGACATCAAATTCTCATCCAGCTTCGGTTCATGATACTCGGTTAGGTCCGTAACTGTAACGCCCTGAAAATCGGGGGTCGAGTATGAACTCAACTCTTGAGTTCCAACGCATCACTTATGCAACATAGATAATGATGATTAAATGTTGTCTATGTTAGAGCAATAAACATGAGTGAGATTATACCAAAACAGTAATTCATACTCCAGATCAATTGTATAAAGGCAACCGGAAGACTGAGACTGTATATATAAGGTATGTAAGGAAACAAAACCATCATGAACTCCGGAGTATGAACACTAACTAAGTATTTATATACATGTATTGTTTCTGAATCAAAAGGTCAAAATACAACTAAAAGATAGATCCTGAAATCCTCGCGATCCAGTCGGCCTAAGCAAAGCCGTCAGAGTACTGCATGTATGAGAAGTCGTCCTGGTCCTCATCGTAGTCTGGCTCCGCCTCTTGAATCGACGTACCATCTATACCTGAGACAGAGTCTGGTTGGTGTGTACAACACCGTCCCGTAACGTGGGAGTGAGTAGCTAACTCAGTGGAACAATAAAGCATAGGTTAACATGTTATCAATTTAGTCAAGCAGTAATGATAAAGCAGTACAATCAAAACAATCCTAACTACTCTTATTTAATGCAGGTATGAAATGACATGATGAATGCCCTTGCCAAAACACCCTCATGCGACACCATCTTACATTCGCGAATGCGTTCATCCCTCAGTGCTCCACATCTACCAGGCACATGCAGTGCGATGATGAGCATGATTACCGAGTAATTATTAGTCCATTTCAAACAGCAAGATTTGGAAACTAAGGTACCTCCCTTGTATCATTCCCAAACATGATCCATTCTAGGGTTGTCAGTCCTAGATAATCTCAGACGATGGTGTGTTTTCTAGGTCACTGCAAAGGCTGCCAGGGCTGTTACGTACAAAGGTTACACCACTCCCCCATCACCTTTTAACGGTTCATCACTATACAGATACAGGCCTAGTCCATACTCTATACACTACGGCAAGACTCGTCGCCTCACCGCAAATTCAGAGTATGCTCGAGGTCACTACAAAGGGCTGCCAGGGCTGTTACGCACAAAGGTTACACCGCTCCCCCATCACCTTATCAATGTAGGCCAACAACACGAATATAGTGTCCCATACCACCATAATCAGCTCACAAGTCTGGTTGCTCACTGGTCACTACGAGGAGGCACGTGGCCACAGCGTAGGCCGACAGCTCGACCACGGCGTCCCATACTACCATGCCCGGCTCATGAGTCTTAGCGGATCGAGGTACCATGGTTAACGGGATTCCACTGGTAAGTTTGGTACCCTAGGTTCAAGCAGTAGCGACCAAACAAGGTGAACATACATTAGACACATCGGGTTACTTGACGAGTCTGACTAGCTCGAGCGCACAATCAACTGAACGACATGAAGTGCATAAGCACTTCGCGTGGCCTAACCACTGCCGCTCACTGAAGTACGACTCGGGTTCGTCAAACACATCTTACGTGGCGAGATGAATCTCAACCACGATCTCAAATCTGGTACCGATTGTCTGGACTATAGACATAGTCCCAAACTCAATCAATCCTTATTTAGAACATATAGAGTAAAGCATAATAGACAAAGTAAATCAAGCATGTTAACAAGCATGTTATAAAGCATGATATAAAGCATGTTGTAAAACACTATATAAACAAGAATACAAACACATGTGTCATAAGTAAGCGGTTAAAGTAAACAACCACATGGAAGAAATCATACAGGTCTCTAAGGTAGTTGAGAATCCCATCTCAACACCTATCTAAGGCATCGTTATCCAAGCACTTACTCTCACAAGCATTTTCACAAACACTTAGAATACATTATTTCAACATACATAGTGTATATTAGTAAAACATGTATTAGGGTGAATCCTTTCGCCAAGCAAGTATTTTACGCATATATAACATGTTCATACAGCAAATAGTCATGGCAAACACATCTCCAAAATATATACATATATGGTACTTTCTACAATATACTATTTCTACATACATAGTGTATATTAGCAAACATGTATTAGGGTGAATCTTTTCGCCAAATAAGTATTTTATCCATATACCATATATTCATACAACAAATAATCATGGCGAACACATTTCTAAAATTTATACATATACGTTATTTCTACGAATACCTAGAATATGTAAATTCCATATTCTACATCTTTAATCGAAATGGAAAACAAACAGCACTTTGTACATGTGCAATTGCATGCAGATCATGAATCTATCATTATCTGACATTGAAAGCGTTGAAAACCGTAACCTATACACTTAAAGTCCTCACCTTATAACGTAGAATCGCAATGAATCAGCTAGGTTTGCTAAGCCTCCGTATTCGGCAGTTTGGTAGCCTAAAGAATGAAATAGGTTAGCTATTTCATAACCTACAACCTTCACACCCCAAAATAGATTAGGGTTAGGGTTTCTTACCTAAAAAAAAAGTCGGTATCGCCGGGAAATCGACAAGAAAGGGGTGGTGCAGCTTGTGTAGCGGCAGAGGATAGTAGTAGGAAGGATCTCCCACAACTTTCTAGCTTTCTCTCTCTTTTTCTCTCTTCTCACTTAGGATTTTTTCTCAAATTCATATGACTATGAGAGAGGGGGTTCTAAGGTCCTTATATAGCCTAAAAACTCTCTGAAATAGACTTAAGGTCAAGGTATACTTGAGTTATAACCAAAGTGATACTTTACCAGCTCAACGGAGCACTTCTGGCGGGCCTCCTTGAGCCAAAAGTCGGACTTAAGCTCACTAACCTTGGATCTAGGTGGAGTTAAGTTTTCGTTCCAATAGGGTTTCCAGATCACGCGTGGCAGACCAGTTTCAGTTCAACGGTCAGCAGGTTTCGACCATAAATTCCAAGTACATGGATATGTTTATGAAATTTTTCCTGATCCGAGGGTGTATTTGGGTCAGATTCTGACGGTTTGGTTGCTTACAAAATGTCCGCAAGCGACACGTGCCAGATCACTATTCAAGATATTTATTTTGTAAAGAAAACAAGTGTTTTTACACTCTCTCGCTCCGGACTCAAGCGAACAACCGTGGGACACTGTCTGGATTTGATTTTCGAGATGGTTGTCAAGCCCAGCGAGGCGATCCTAATTCCTTAACTTCGTATTATTTGGACTCCCAATGTGCGGTCCAGACCTGATACGGAGTTTCAATGTGCTCCCAAGAGCAGTCGGGTAATGAGTTTGATCCTAACTTCAGGGTAACCTAGCGACACTGATTCTACAAGTTTTGGGTCTTGCAGATCGTATTTAAAGCGATTCCAACGGATTTCATGGCTAATCTAGTTTAACACTTAGTTAACTTTGTCAAATTTCTAAAGGATTTAATCCTAAATGATTTCTGTCGAGGTGGTACTCAGACCATTGTACGGAATTTTTCGAGTCGTTACAGTAACTTTAAAAGTATACGAGATCTCCTTGTTGTTTAGAAGTTTTACAACGCAAGCATTGTTGTCGATCTTTCAGAAGATCAGTACCGGTCTAATCTTCTTATTCTTCAACTTATTATAGGTCACAGTCGAAAATCTCTCATTGCATAGATGGATCATAACATGGTCGCACACCTTGAACACCTTTTGCCGACGATGCTTGTCATCTTGCTCCTTGTACTTGTCATTCGAGACAGCAAATTTGGCTTGCACATTTGTATGAATGCCCACAATTCGGTCCTCCATATGTTCTGTTGTAACATTCATGCCTGGGAGCTTGGGCAAAAGGGACCAAGTCAAGTATCTGGCGGGGGCATTCAACTATAAACAATCTAGAACAGGGACTTCCCTGTCGAGAGGTTCACCATATTATTGAATGCAAACTTCTCTTGAGACAAGACCAAATCCCACTGTTTCGGTTTGTCACCTGAAATACACCAGAAGAGGTTTCCCAACGTGCAATTCACAACTTCAGCCTGCCCATCAGTCTATGGGTGGTTGGCACTATTGAACTGAAGTTGCATACTAAACCGATTCCACAAAGTCTGCCATACGTGGCTAATGAACTTTGTTTCACGGTCAGATGTAATGGTCTTGGGAACCCCATGTAGCTGCATAACATCTTTGAAGAATAGATTCACTGCGTGTGTTATATCGAGGGTCTTCTTGCATATGATAAAATGCACCATCTTTGAGAAACAATCTACCACAATGAACACTGAACCATGCCACGTTGTGTTCGTGTGAGGCCAAATACGAAGTCCATAGATAAGTACTCCCAAGGGTTGTCAGGCACAATTAACGGAGTGTAGAGGCCCGTATTCTGATACTGCTCATTGGAGGTCTGACAAATATGACAGCGCTGCACTGATTTACCTACGTCATGTACCAATTGCGACCAATAATACTGCTCCTTAACAAGAGCTACATTTTGTCTCACCCAAGATGTCCACCAAGGCCACCTTCATGTAGCTCTTGAATAATATACTCTCTTAGAGAACTTTGGGGGTTGCATAGTTTCTTCTCTTTGAAGAGGAAACTGTCTTGCATATATAGGTCACTGGGATGACCCTCTTGGCACCCCATTCATGCATCCTTGAAATCCTCGTCCTCAGCATACGGCTCCTTGAGATAATCGAAGCCGACAACCTCATCGCTCATCGTAACAAGTAGTGTTGCATGACGTGTATCAACTACCTAAGTGTATCAACTACCTTGTTCTGCTTCCCTGACTTATGCTTCAAAATGAATGTGAATTCCTACAAAAATGCGACCCATCTAGCATGCACATGATTCACATTAGTCTGACTATAAATAAACTTTAAGGCTTGATGGTCAGTATAAGGAACAAACTCTCTTCGATTTAGATAATGTTGCTAGTGTCGCAGCGCTTGAACCACTACATATAGCTCAAGCTCGTATATCGACCACTTCTTTCGGGCTTCGCTGAACTTCTCGCACTATAGGAGGCTACCGGTCTGCCTTATTATGATAAGACTCATCCAATTTCGACATATGAGACGTCACACTCAACCGCAAACAACTTATCGAAACTGGAAAGAACCAAGACTGGTGTTATGGACAATTGATGTTTGATTTCAACAAAACTCTTGTTAACCTCAACAATCCACTAAAACAAGTTTTTTTTTTTTTTCATGCAATCTATAATGAGTGCGACTATAGTGCTGAAATTCTACACAAATCAGCGATAAAAGGTCACCAACCTGTGGAAACTCTTTACTTTATGAATGTTCATCGGAATTGGTCATTCCCTGATGGCTCGCACATTTTCATCGTCCACATGGATGCTCATGGACATTATAACAAATCCTAAGAATAACTAGCTATCCGTTAAAACACTACACTTCTTCAAGTTGAGGTATAACTTATTAATTGCCAGGACTTATAGCACTTGCCTGAGATATTCTATGTGCTCCATCTTATCATGGTTATATATTAGGATGCCATCAAAATATACTACCACAAACTGGCCAATGAACGACTTCAACACTTGATTAATCACACGTATAAAAGTGTTTGGTGCGTTCGATAAACCGAAGGGCATGACCCGCCACTCATACAACCCTTCCTTGGTATTGAGTGTCGTTTTTCACTCATTACCGAGCCGAATACGAATCTGATGGTACTTGCTCCTCAAATCTAGTTTAGATTATACATTGACACCTTTTAGCATATCGAACAAGTCGTCCAACCATGGTATTAAGAACCGATATTTAATGGTTATCTTGTTAATTGCTCGGCTGTCGACACACATGCGTCAACTCCCATATTTCTTAGGCGTTAATAACGTTGGCATGACACATGGGCTCATGCTCTCTCTTACAAGACCCTTACGGATCAATTTCTCCACCTGCCCCTAAAGTATCTTATACTCTTTCGAATTCATCCGATTATGAGGGTAGTTAGGCAAGCTAGTCCCAGGGACAAGATCTATGTGATATTGAATGTCCTGCATAGGGGGCAATCTATCGGGTAACTCTCCAGGCCGGATTTCTTTAAATTCGTTCAGCAACGACCTTAAACTTGGAGGAATATTTAAGGGCTTCGATTCTTCGCCCTTTACCACCATGTTGTACTCATCGCCAGTTTTCTTGGATTCCTCCACGAAATCCCAAATAGTCAAGATGGAGCTCCCCTCCACTTTAGAAGCTTCAAGGTGGTTCTCTAGTGCCATATGGGCAATGGTCATATTTCGACCATCCTTGACGAAGACATAAACATTGTCTCATTCTCGATGAGTCGCATCATGGTCCGATTGCTATGGTTAACCGAATAATATATGACATGCTTTCATGTTGACTACGTCACAAAATACTTGATTCTTATAATTCCCACCAATTGAAAACAAGACAGTGCATTGTTCGCTTACCCTGGTCTCGTTCACCTTTTCTATCTAGCCAATCGAGTAAAGGGAAGGATGCTTTGTCGTAGGTAGCTGCAATTAATCCACCATCACTTTCGAGACAATGTTCTCGCTACTGACACTATCATGATTACATCACAGACATTGCTGTTGATGGTACACTACATATGGAATATATTGTGTCTCTGTGGGTGCACCTCCTTTCTTAGAGTATACAATAATCACCTCACGATCAAGGATTTTCTATTCTTCGTGCTTCTTCCTCAACAGCTTATTCATCTTCATCAAAATCTAGGGCCTTCTTCCGCTGCATAACCTTTAGTGCCTTATTTGTTAATGGCCAAGTGGGCTGTAGGGCGTTGAGGGCAACTGTTTGATAAGTGGCTCGGTTGGCCATAACGGTAACAATTGTTTGGCCTTGGCGGACCATAAGGATTTAGAATCCTACTCAAACTCGTTGTTGTTGGTGCCGTATGTTGGGGCCTAAATGGGCAGCTCCTCATGTCACAGTTTGCGATTGTAGGAGGTTGAGGACGTCCTTTTACTGGTTCATTTCCTTTGGCCAATGCTAAATCTGGTATGGGACATGTCATGGTGGGCCGAGTCAAAGAATAAGGCCGAGTAGAGACTCTTGCAAGTTGCGTTTTCGCCCTACATGCCAACTGAAACGCTTCATCCACGGTCCCGATCGGGTGCATTTAAACTCGGTCCTAAATTGTCGATCGTAAACCGCCTATGAACCGTGCTACCTTTTGCGATTCGGTCTCCAGCAAGTCATTCCGCGTTGCCAATAGCTGGAATTCTTCGGTGTAACCTGTGATGATTCAATTCCCCTGTCGGCAATTTTGGTATTACTGAAACATACTTGCTCCTAATCACTGGGGATGAATCTTGATAAAAGAAGACATCTCATCCGTGACCATAATCAGATGTGTGCCTTATTCTGTTAGGCACGTGAGAGTTGTAATTGCTCTCACCATGCAAAAGTATTAAATTTTAATTTGAATGCTACCAATTTCACTTTCTTATGTTTTGATATGTCTATGTAATCAAAATATCGTTTTACTTTGGCTAACCAATCGATAAAGTCTTCTATACGTAATAAGTCATTAAAATTGGAGAGTTTAGCCTTACCTTGATAGTCTCTTTCAGTACAACCTAGTCGATTGCTTCAATGGATCGATCGTCGAGCAACAACGTCACCAATGTCCTTGTCGTAGGAACTCAACTTATCTAGGGTAGCTTTATAATTCACCTTCGGAAGTGCTCTACGAAAATCAAAGTTGTGTTGTACAACAATCACGAGCGACTCAACATTGCTTTGAGCTCGAGATGGAATTAGCGCATCCGCAATACGGTCGAGGGTTGCCTGCAGCCCTTGCATGGTCAACTAACTCTCTCGGTAGAAAGCTTCAATTCTTCCCAATAGATAATGAATTCCTAAATCACCATCTACATGATTTTGGTCCATTCTGTTGTTAGTTGCCATTATCCCAAGGGGAGTCCTCGCTCTTATACCAATTGACAATGGGAAGGACGTTATGAGGTCGATCACCATCTTCCTCATGGGATAATTACTCCAAATCCATGGAGCTCTCGGGACTCCTCACAGAGATTCCTCGAATCCACGAGGGATGAAAATAAAAATAATTTCTAATAAATTTGAAATATATTGATTAATGATAAAAAAATGAAATTACAATCCTTTAAATAGTGAACTCTAATCTATAACAAATTTTTAGACTCAAACTCCCTAAAAACATGACTGACTATAAATAGTAAACTTACTATTCATAGATGGTCATGATTCCTACTAGACTTCATGGTTTTCGACCAAAAATAATAAGTGTCCAATTTGCCTAAACACATTATTCTCGTAATTTTTAAAGCCTTTTTCATGTTGGGCATGAGTTGTTACGATCGACTATAAATAGTAAGTCGATCGTAACTCAAAGGATCAAAAGTTACGATCGACTTAAAACTTGTTATTTATAGTAAAAATGCAAATAAAATGAACTTTCGACTGTCAATCTGATGGAATCTCGCAAATCCGGTATGGGAAACCCGGCGTAGCAGGTTGGTTGGCTAAAGTAGCTTCTCCTACCTCAAAATCATATATGATAGGTCGAAAAACAAACTCATTCCATTTTGTGAGATACGATTGTTTTAATGTTCTGACAGTCTGAATCATTTTCGCATCCGATCAGGCCTTCTCTAGTCCATCTTTGCTATGAAAGTGTTCACGACCCGCTCTAAATCAAGAGATCTAAGAGAGACATCTCTGTCTCATATAGGAGCTGTGGAGTTGTTTAAGAGACCCGGTGTAACTGCTCATGCATTAATTAAATAGACCATGCATAAATTGCTGCACATGGCTAGCCCAACAGTCAGAAACGGCTACCCACCGTGTCTAAACAGCTAGCATGCAGCTAATCTCCCAAATGTAAAATGGTTAGAAACTATAAAAAAAAATAGTTAGTTCCTCTCTAACAGTCAGAAATTGCAAAAAATAAAAATAAAAAATGGCTAGTTTCATTCCAATAGTAAAAAAACAATTTATTGTGTTTTTGACTTTGACAAAAAATGTCCAGTTATCCTAGCCTATATAAATAGTGCTTTGTTGGTTCATTTGATCAATACAAGCAAATCAATTCATTCTCTCATCTGAACTAACAAGCTCCAAGTGTTCTTTGATCCTGTCAGCAGGATCAATACGATCTTAAGAGTGTCAAGGCCAACAGGTCCAAAGATTCAGACTAGTGCATCTAAGCTAGTAGAGCTAATCTTACTTCTCTTTTTTCATATGTGAATTTTCTTTTCAGCTTTAGTTTGCCAATAAAATCGTTTTTACAGAGTTTCACGAGTGATTCTTTTGTAGTTGTTGAAAGCAGAACCACACATAGGCTCGTCATATCCTGAAACATATTTGCCTGCAACCCGTCAACAATCTCAATTACCTTGAGAATGGGCAAATAATGGTTCAAGGAGAGCGTAATTACACATTTTTCAGCCTGTCATTTATCTTTTGTATATTCAATTTTCATTTTTTTAACGGTAATTATAAATTTATAATTTGATATTAACAAATCTCAACAATTATATTATTGGTGGATATTTATTTCACTGTAAAAGTACATGGAATAGCCTCCGGATCTAAGGTCGACTAGGGTAGTTGGCGCCTTCTCAGGAGAGAATGACCGGGGAGCAGGTTCCCGGTGTGATGTTGATGTATGGGCCTGTTTGGCCGGGCAGATCCCATGGTATTAGGAGGGATGGGATCAATTTTAAGGTAATGATGGTGGTGTCAGTGGATTGTCTTAAGATCCATGGGATTGCTTATATCCGGGGACAAGTTCACTGCGTCTGTTAGGCACGCCCTGCATATCCCGGGATTTTACCTTCCAATCCATCCAACCAAGGGATAGGATCAATTTTAAGGTAATGATGGTGATGTCAGTGGATTGTCTTAAGATCCATGGGATTGCTCATGTCCCAAGACAAGTTCACCCGATCTGTTTGGCTCGTCATGCCTATCCCAGGATATTGCCGATCCCATCCCTCTTAATGCCGTGGGATCTGCCTGGCTAAACAGGCCCTTAGAAATTGACAAAAAAAAAAGAAGCAAAAAATAAAAATAAAAATCCAAGAAGGTTGTTTAGTCTAAAGAAACCAATCCATGAGATGAAAATGTTTCATTCCATCAGGGGCTGAGGGCTTCTTGGTTGAACAGACAGGCCCGTCGGGTGATAGCAATATTTCCACAGTTTGTGCAGGTTTTCAGTTCTTAATAGTGAAATCATGGTTATGCAATGCAGAGTGCTAGATTGATGATCCGTTGAGTGACCATGTCTCAAAAGTTGTCCCAGCAAACCTACCTTGGAACAGAGGTTTGTCGAATACATCCAGATGTACTTGTAATAAGAAACGCAGGGAATGTGGTCATTGGATCTCCGACTTCTTTAACAACACATACTGATTATCAAATGGGTTGAAATAATCCAATTGAGAGTTTTTATTTATAGACTTTCCATCGTAAAGTGAGACCGGTGCTGTGAACGGCTTAGATCATTGGAATTATGTTTGAAGACTATATTCGTGACTTAATGCAATAGGTGGGATGTATTTGAGCAAACCTCGTTATCATAATTTTCTTCCTGACCATGGCCACAAATCAAATGGCTAAGGTTGTCCCATCGAGGAGATTCTTGAGAAATGTTCCATTTGAGTGAAGATGGTCGGACTATCTGAACCATCCATTTTCTCATTTTCTGATTGAAATATAAGCCACTGAAAATTTTTCTTTATAATGTTTAACTTCATCTACACAGTTGATAGCCAGAAACGCGTGCATCGATCTAACGTGGCCGTATAGCATACCATCCATCATCGTACCATCTAGGCAAAACGATCTCCAAAAAACAGCGACGAGCTTAGTCCAATGCTTATATGGACTCGACCAATCAGGGTGCATGTTTCGAACTGAAATTCCCACGTGCGGTTGTATCATCATCCTAGTTCATCCGTGGGAGCCACGTGTAAATCCCCCCACCGTACTCCCGAGATTGAATGAAAATCCCGCGGGCTACCATACCGTTCATGACAAACAGATATTCATCTCCCTTAATCCATTCCTTCACTTTTCAGTTTTCAGTCTCCTTCCCTCAGAACCGGTTTAAGCAGGCGTGTGAAGAAGAAAAGAAGCCGGTTCATGAAATCTGCTATCTTCTTCTAGTAATCAACAGCAATGCCTTTTCTCTTGCAATCTATCCACCCTCTTTCTTTATCCCATCCATCAACGACGACTCGGAGATTTCGGCTCCGCGCTCCGTCTCTTAAACTGCCCAAAGGCAGATGCATCTGCGCTGCTGGTGGTAGAAGCGATGATGATTATCACGCCACTCTCAAAGCTCTCAAATCCAGAGGCCGCACCCCAAGAAAGTCTCTTGGCCAGGTTGCCATTCCTTCCCTTTTTCCAAATTCCCTCTCTCTCTATTTTATTTTATTTATTTTTGCATTTACCGAGCTATGAACCAAATCGTCTTTTGGAGTTAAGGATGTCCTAATCTTCAAGAAAGAAGAAAAAAAATCTAGACAAGATGACATTGAACTGCCGCCGAATCGACTTGAATATCATCTTTTCAAAACAACACTTGAAAACAGGGGTTTCAAGCTTCTCTGATTTTATATGAGACCCAGCGTCACTCAAGCGGTCTTAGCTGGTGAGGTTGATAATTTCTTTCTCGCATGGTTTAACTGATGTTACAGTTACATGACTGGAATGGCTGTAATGAAATGAGTAAATGGAAAATGGGAAGAAGGGAAAGTGTCCTATACATGCAAGATGTTGACAGGAAAAAAGGGCTGTATGTGAAAGTTCGCATTCGGTGGCTGTTTGTGATTTTTCTCTTAACTAGGAACTGTATCCTTGTTGTCTATTTTACAGTCTATAATTCAAACTCATCTTTTTTTTTTTTTTTTTTCTTTCTAAAATTACAATTGGAACTATGGATCAAATGATATTTCTTACATTATTTGTTTGTTGGTTTATTCCATTTGCTGTGAATTTTAAAGGACCCACTATTATATATTATGCCTGGCTATGTTTGAATTCTTATTTTTTGGTATCCTAGATATGTGTTTCTGTTTTTTGAATTGGAATTGAATGGTTTTAGCTCAACAAAACAGCATTTTCCTTTCACATTAGGACCTGATAGCCCTGTATGATGTGTAAATGCAGCATTACATGTTGAACTCTTCCATTAACGAGCAGCTTGCCAGTGTAGCTGAAGTTAAAGATGGAGATGTTATCCTTGAAATTGGGCCTGGAACAGGGTCTTTGACTAACGTCCTTCTAAATGCTGGTGCAACAGTCATTGCAGTTGAAAAGGTTTGGGGCCTCTCCTAGCTATAACTTTAGTTGGTTGCTTTTGATGGCTATGGATTTTTCTCTTTTATTTTATCAGCCATTTGGTTTTCTATACCTTGTGTTTACTGTTTTACTGGTGTTGTAATTCCAAGCCTATAGTAAACCCCCGATCAACCCCGGATATTAGAAATTTGGATCTAATACCACTTGTCAATCCTGCACTTTGCGGAAGCACATTAAACGAAGATAGAATAATCAAAATAGAATCAACCAATCAAGCAATCACAAATACATGATTTTATTTTGAAAACTCTTTCAAGAAAAACCATGACACAAAGCGACAGAAATCTCCGCTATAATCGAAACCTTCGAGTTACACCACTCCCTTTCTCCGATTACATAAGCAATCTGATCTCCCATTGCAATGCATAACCCTAAGAAAACTCCTAGCCATTGAGAAAAAAAATCCGTTCCCAAGTCCTTACAAGTGTAGAAAACCCTCTCTCAATGTAAGGACCTCACCCTATGAGAGAAAACACTTGTCCTCACAAAGCCCTAATCGAATAAGAAATTAAATACCCCGACTTACACAAAACCACGTAACGGAGTCAAAGTCCGTCGGTCGTACTGAACTCACCGTCGGTCGGGCTGAACTTACTGTTGGTCGGACCGACATAGTCCTGCTTTACTCCTGACTTCTGACTGGGCAGTTCGGTTCGACCGATAGAGTCATGCTTCATCTCCCAGACTGTGTAGAATCCAAGGCATCCGCACGACAACTGGGTTAATCCTAATCACATCGTCACCCACTACCATCGTATGGCATATTCGTTGTAAATACAAGTGTTTGCACACAAAACAGTCAAAGATTCTGGAATGAGATTATTATTGTTATTATTTTTTAGCATGGAGCGGGTTTTCGTATTAATGACAATGATCTATATAAGGACATCTGCCTTGAATTTTATATATATATATATATATATATATATATATATATATATATATATATATATATATATAAGCCATTTGCTTCTTATATACTTGCACCCGCCAACAATTAAGGTTTAAAGCATCGTCCGAAACCAGAACATATCACCCAATATACAACGGTATTAGCACTGAGCGATTCTGCTGTATTGGCCCGAAACAGCATGATGTGGGGCGATACAGGGCCGTATCAATGGTGAACGATACAATATCAAGTACACCAATTTAAAGTCTTGCTAACAATTCTTGCAGGCGATTATTTGATACTCTGGCAGAGTATTACGCTTGATGCACAGGCACTCAGAAATTGTTTATCTGGCATGCATTAACTGAAATTAAACTTAGTAATTGTGGAACCCATTGTTGCTAAGTCACAGTCTGAAAACCTCTGATTCTTGGACACATGTTTGTGAAAATAAGACCATTGGATTTTATTTTTTTCATTTTTAACCATCCAATAAATGTCCACCAATCCAGTAGTCATATAAGCAAATGAGTGTAATTTTTGATTCAAGACACTTCTAGATTGAGATGCATATTTGGTAAGCTTAATTTGAATGACTTGTATGCCATGTATGCAATTTCTAAGTGCATGGGTATCATTCATCACACTTTGCTAGAGAATTAAAGTTCTTTTTCAAGGTTGAAACATGCTTCCCTGTGCACACGATCCGATGTGCCATCATGGCACACAGGTACAAGATCCAATCTGTCCATCAGGTGGGCCCTACTGTGAATATGCAGCTGCACAAAAATAGGCTAGTTCACTTGTAAGGATGGTTACAGTTTGTAAAACAGTTTGACAGGTGACAAAAGGAAAAAAAAAAAAAAAAAAAAAAACTTTGCATGTTTTTTCTAACATTGTGGCCCACCTAAAGAATGGACAAGTGCAATTTTAGGGCTCAAGGCTCTGTGGGACAAGGTGGTGGAAAGATCTGAAAAGTGGTTGGCTTCATGGCGAACGCAGTATCTTTCGCTTGGCAGTTGCATCACCCTTATCAAGGCGGTTCTGTCAAATCTTCCCCTTTATTTTATGTCGATTTTCAAATGTCCGGCTAAGATATTATCTAGACTTGAAAAATTGAGACGAGATTTCTTGTGGAAAGGGGCAGAAGAGAAAAAGAAGATTCATTTATCAAGTTGGGAGGAAGTGTGTAAAACTTATGAGGGTGGAGCAGGGATTGAAGACCTAAAGACCATGAACACAACGTTGCTCGGGAAGTGGCTTTGGAGGTTCAGAGAAGAAGAGGGAGCTCTCTAGAGGAGGGTAATCAAGAGCAAATACGGTTCCTCAAGTGGGGATTGGTGGACTAGAGCCGCATGAATCTATAGGACCTCTGACTCTTTGGAAAGGGGTCCAAGCCGTTGAATTGGCTTTCTCGGAAGGTGTGGGTTTTTCGGTAGGTAATGGAGAAAAGGTTAGATTTTAGGAGGATATTTGGGTGGGATCCTCTCTCTTGAAAGATGAATTCCCTACTATCTATCGGTTGGCTCCGGTTCGGGATGTCATGGTGGTGGACTGTTTTTCCTATATTGGGGAGGCGGTCGTTTGGGAGCGTCCATGCAGGCGTTTTCTTTGAGACAAAGAAGTTAGCAAGTTTGCTAGTGTCCTTGAGCGTATTCATCTTGTCAAACAACCACTTGCTCTAAAAGCTCGAGCCATTAGGGGATGGTGTATAAATGTATATCAAAGGATTTTAACACATCTCTTTGCCCCTACCATTTCCGACTCAGAAAAAATGGTGTGGTCGGCTGATAAGTTGGGATCATTATCGGTTAAATCTTTCTATTCCCTCTTGTCAAGAGGCATGCATCATTTTCAGGAGGCGAGTTTGGGCCCTTTTTGGCATCTCAATGTCCCTTTGAAAATTGTAGCTTTTGGGTGGTTGGTGGGGAGGATGAAAAGTCTGACCATAGACAATCTTCGAAAGAGAGGGATTTTGCTTCCAAATATTTACCTTATGTGTGTGTGAGACGAAGAATCGATGGATCATCTCTTCTTGCATTGCTCTTTAGTCTTTCTTTAGAGCATCTTGGGCTGATATTCTTTGTCGCTTCCAGGTGTTGTGGGTCACCCCGGATTTGGTAGTTAGTGCTTTACCCTCATGGATTGGGGTCTATCTTGGGAAAGAAAGATCAGCTCTATGGAGAATGGCGCTTCTAGCTATATGGTGGGCGATTTGGGAAGAAGGAAAGCGAGATGTTTTAACAACATGTGCAAGCCGGTTGAGAGCATCTCCTTAAGGGCAAGGAAGATGGTTATTGAATGGGCTACTTGTGTTCCTGAGTTGAAGGATTGTAATTTGTGCTTCCTTGGGTACCCTTGGGTCGCCATCTTGGTGTCCCTTCTTGATTTGTATTGTTCTTTCCTTTTTGTTTTTAATATAATTCAGTCATATTTCAATTTTTTAGGGGTATGTTATAGTCACTGTCCATTATAATCTGATCCACGGTCTACATCATTGATCAATGGATCCTACATGCACTAGGAAAAAGAAGAAGAAAAGAAATAGGTCTGTTTGGGACGAGATGTACAGAGGCAGCTTGGTATGTGTTGGTTGTCCTGACTTGTTGATGCATGGGGAATACAGGAGAGTCACTCCGTATATATCAGTATTGGGTGGGTGTTGTATTGTGCCCTGCCAAAACTGGTATGTACTGGGTGAAATATATCGGTTTTGGCCAATACTATGAACCTTGGTTCACAGGGGATGAATCCCATGGAAGATAGAGAGTTAAAGTTTGATGCATCCATGGACATGTTATTTGGTTTTACCATTTGCTGCTCATTGCTCATTTTTTGAGGTTTTTCTTCTTTTCACCCGATCAAAATAACAGAAAAGAATACCTTTTATAATAAATGAAGGAACCAAATATGTTTATTGCAAAAAATTTCTCCCCGAGTTCTTTTAGTGAATTGCTCCATTTAGTTTTGAAATCCATTGATCACCAATTTACTTGTCTTTCACCATGACGTGCACTTACTATACAATATTTGCTTGGGTTGTGTAGGATCAACACATGGCCATGCATGTAAGGGACCGCTTCGAGGGTACAGATCGACTGATGGTAATTCTTATTGTTGTATATTAAATGAAAGTTTGAAGTTGCAATGTGAAAAATTGTAACTATTTTTTTGATGTTGACGTGTTTATGTTTAGCTGAGTTCCTTAATGTACAAAGTAGAAGTCAAATTGATTTAGGTTGCGTTTGATTGCACCAAATATCATGAAATTTCATTACATTTGGCATTAATCATGAAAAATAATGATATTTGATGTAACCAAATGCACCCTTAATCATTTCATTTTTATTGGAAAATTTACTGGAAACATTAGTCTGGTTTCTTCTGAAATTGTTATTATGAGTGATCACTGCATGTTATTGGCACTGTATCTCATGCACACTTGGTCACAACAGTTGTTGGGACTGATGTGATATCATGCTAGATTTGTATTACAATCACTAACAGGGTGCCTGAAATAATGTTATGTGAGAATTGTATGTGTCTTTTCAGGATCTTATACCTTGTTAGGTCTGAAAATCCCTCAGTGGTGTTTATGCTATGAAACCTTCAAGAAACGCATTACTTGGTTCTAACCTGGTCACTCATAGATAGTGGCTTAACTGAGGATATGGTCCTCGATAGAGTGGAATGGCGGAACAGGATTTGTGTTGCCAACCCCAATTAGTTGGGATAAGATCTATATGACAATGATGGTCTCAAGTTTTTGTGTTGCCACCTTGAGATCATTGGTTCAACCCTGTTTGCCTACTGAAAAAGAGGGAGGTGATGAGCCATTATGGAATCTATCTAATAAGCAATCTCGAACCTTTTTCATTAGGATACCTTTTTCTTAGTAAACATGGGGAATGAGTGTTAATTTATATGCATGCAATTGACCTCTTCTCAAATTCATCATCTTTAAATTGTCACAGATTATCCACAATATTTGTCAACCGTCTTGATTACTCCCTATTTCTCTTGATCACTGCTCTTGAGTTTCAGTATCTTATAACTAAATGTAACTAGATTGAGCCACGGCGTTCTTTGGATTCCTATGCTAATACTTTGATTGAAAATGTGCTGAAGATCTCAAAGTGATCTCTGTAGGTTTTGCAAGAGGACTTCACAAAATGTTACATTCGTTCCCATTTGAGCTCCTTGTTAGAAAGTCGAGAGACTGTGGGAAGTGATTCAAACTATGCAAAAGTGAGAACTCTGGACATTTCCTCTCTGTTTTCTTTGTGAGTAATCTCTATGCACTATCCTCTTGAATATGTTTACTTCTTGAAAAGATATGGTTACTCTGTGCGTCTTTCAACAGATGAATATTGCCTTTCAAAATAAAAAATAAAAAAATGCAGATGGTTACTCTGTGCCTCATTATCCCATCGATGCTTTTAATGAGGCAAAGAAAACACAATTTCTTTTTAGTCCATATACAAGTAACCTATATTTTGATTGGTTTGGATTTGGATCTACATTTTGGGCCTGTTTATTGGTTGTGTTAGGCTTGAGTAGTGGTCCGGTTGGTCACACATATTTAATTCTTAGTTTTATATGTTATTTAATTATGCTTATTATTTGAGAACCTTACAAAAGGCATGTTTCTGGTATGGACTGGATTCTGGATCCTAAAGTGTACTTAAATCTAGACCAAATTTGGATCTGATTTGGAACCCAAACCCCTTTCTGAATCCTAATTCATTCTTGATACTAGACTGGACAAGAACTTATGGGTGCCGGATGTAGATACGGTACCTCACAAATGGTACCCTATCTGAACACAACTCATGGATAGCTGTACTCAAATCAACACTCGGCATCCTAAGCCATAGCTGCTACATGTACAAACTGATACATCAGAAAACTATTAATGTTTGATGCATCAGGACCCTGTCTTCTATCTTAGCTCCTTATACTGTTGCATTTCCTACCCACTGTTCTTATTACATTTGCAAGCATTCCCATGCTGTCTGTCAGCTTTTTGGCACCACAATGCCTTTCAGTACTAAGGCTCTGCAACAGAAATAAATGGCGGTAGTATACTTATGCTTTTCTGACTTGCACATATGCAGGTTTGTTGGCTTTGAACATATGTATGGGATCTTAGAATTGTCTTTACGAAGCTAGATATGCTACTCGTTCTTACAAATATATTTATTTATGTAAATGTAGCCAAACAATCTGCCAAGGAGTTTGCTTATCTAGGAATTAATCTAAAAGAAACTGAATAAGCATTTACAATAAAATGCTGCTTCCAACTAATAGGCTGGTGGATGGTCAATGTGGATGAGAGTATCTTTCTGAAATTAATAAGGAGAAATCAACCGTCTAATTTCTTCAGTTTAATTTTTTAATGTTATGGAAAAACCATCTGGGAATAACCTACTTGAAACTTGCAGGTAGTCTCCAATATACCTTTCAATATAAGCACAGATGTTGTCAAGCTTCTTCTTCCGATGGGTGACATTTTTTCTGAAGTTGTCCTTTTGCTTCAGGTGTGAAGTGCTACCTTTCCAGCTTTCCACTTTTAATTATGCTAAATGCTATTTATATATATAAGTTTGCTAGTCCCACATACAACCCAGCCCATCTATACTCTAGCACATGTGCCATGTTGACCTGCTAAACATCCAAGCCACCCATCGGGACCCCACGTTGTTCATGCACTGTCCAAAGACCAGGCTGGTCCACTCATCAGCTGAGCCAATGTACAAAACAAATGGATGGTTAAAAGAAGTTTTTGTAACCATTAATTTACTCCATAATATGTGGCCGCTTGATGATTGGACCCATCTATTTTTTGGTCATTAGCATCAGCTCTGTGAGGCCTGCCTGATGGACAACTTGGACCTCACATACATGTGCCAAAGAGCACGTGTGCTGGCATGTAGATCGGGTGGGCTATACGTGCATGAAGATCATTAAACCTCAATTATATTGTGAATACTTTAACTATCATTAGGATTCTGTGATTGATTTCAGAAGGGTTTTGTTGCTTACTATTAGAATGGGCAAAACTTTCAGGATGAGACTGCTTTACGGTTGGTAGATGCTTCTTTGGGGACATCTGAGTACCGGCCCATAAATATTTTTGTGAACTTCTACTCGGGTAGGCTTTTACTTTAATGTTACAATATGGTAGAACTGGTTCTTACAGAAGAATGATGACACTTAGACATTGCTGGTTCTCTGATCTATTGATTTGTACCCTATGGATGGTGATTCTAGATCTCCTATTTTGACTTTTACTAGTTATCACTGCATAAAAATGTGAAATTATTGCCTATCTTGATATATCTGTCAACCACATCAAATTGTATTGTTTATGACCACTCTACTACTAAGACTCCATTGCTGTTTTTTCTTTTCCAGATCCTGAATACAAATTCAAGGTCTCAAGGACAAATTTTTTCCCTCAACCAAATGTACGTAATTTTTTCATCTTTATTAGCGCAGTTGCATGAATCATAGTATGCAGTGTCGTTCCATCCAAGATACGCCAGATTTCTCTAAAAGTGCATTGACAGAATCCTTCGTATGGATTTTTCCTCACCCCTGTTCCCTTGACCTGTGTTAGAGAGCTTTGTTTTCAGATTTACTTTTCAGCAGCTTTTCATCGACAATGTACAGAGTTACATCTCTTCTTGCTTTCTCAGCGTGCTGATCCTTTTTAAAATCAAATCATCGTTACCTCTCAAAAAAAAAAAAAAAAAAAAAGCATGCTAGTTTCTGAAATAATTAATGGGTCCCACACATCAAATCTGTGGGGATGAGTTTCTGATATGATAAATTTAGGGAAAATGATGATACTTGTTTGGATTGGTAGAATACAAAAAGTAGATTTAGAAAGGAAAACATCATTTTTGAGGAAAACCATGGATAAAGAAATCTGTGTAAAAGAATCCTCAAAAGGTTGTTTTAATTTCTGTGATTTCTAAGGAAATGTGGAATAGTCAATGGTCAAAAAGTGAAATCTGCCTCATAGAAAGTGTGGAAATGAGGATTATCAAGCTTTTTTTTTTTTTTTTTTGGAGGAAAATGAATTACCCTTTATTAGGAAAACTTTTTTCTATAGGTTACATTATTGTTGCAATTGCCAGTAAATGTCACATCTGCAGAAAATGTTTTCTTTTGCATATTACTTATTGGATTTGACCAATCCAACAAGCCAATATTAGGGTCTGTTTGTTTTTATGAATTCCATGATAAAGTAATGTAAGTGGGCCATCTTTATTATTTTCCAATGTTTGTTTAAACAAGTATTAGGACAAATAAATTGAGGGTCAAATGCATATGTAATAGGAGAGGTAAATGCATTTGTAATTATTACAATTTTACATTATAAAATCCCAATCTGAACAATATTTCATGGTTAAAACAAACAATGAAAGCATGTCATCATTATGATCAAATGTACTTGACATCACCAGACAAGTAAAGCAAATTGCAATCATTACCCACTTTCTTTCATTTACTGAGGTGATTGAAAAAACAAACATTCCCTTAGCGCGGATCATGGGTGCTTTAAGTGAATGGAAAATTGAAGCATGTCCTCAGTTTTTTGAGAATGACCATTGATCTTAGTGTCTGTCCCTGTGCAGGTTGATGCTGCCGTAGTTACATTCAAACTAAAGCAAGCTGCAAACTATCCACCAGTTGCTTCAGCTAAAAGTTTCTTTTCAATGGTTGGTACTCATCCCTGCTTATTCTCAATTCTTTATGCAGATTGTTTTGTCATTATATATATATATATATATATATATATATATATATATATATATATATATATATATATATATATATATATATATATATACCCCTGCGCACCTACACACGTGCGCACCTTTGCACACGTGCCATGGGTGTCTAATCTGAACGGTCCATGTGATGCGGAATCCCATGAAACCCTATGTGACAAATTTTCACCCCGATCTAAAATTCTGGTGGGCCATAGCAAAGAGAAATGCAAATCAAGGGAGGAAACTGTTTTCATTTTTCATGGCCCATCAAAGTTTTAGATCAAAGTAAAACTTGGGCCCGGGGGGTTTCACGAGGTGCTGCTTCACATGAACGGTTCAGATTTTAGATCCCCATCACGTATGATGGGTTCTCAAAAAAGTTCGTACGTAATACGTACGAACTGGTTCGCAGGTGAGCGTTTCCGTGTGTGTGTGTGTATATATATATATTATATATATATATATATATATATATATATATATATATATAGCATGCATGCACGCAAACATGTGTATCGATACCGTTCATACCATTTCTGCCATTCTGTACTTGCATGAGTCTTCAATAAATTTGGTGTTGGATTTCAAGGCACTAAATATGGTATTTATTTTTATTATTGTAGATCGCTGATAATTTTCCCAAATGGGCAACTACAATAATTGTGAAATGATCTGTGGGTTAGCAAACAGGGTTAGAAGAAAATCAAGATTTTCACGAAAAAAAGCATTTTTTATGCTAAGCTTGCGCTATTATCTTGCAGCACTCAGACAAAAATTAGCATGTGATATTTTGGAGGCATTTCAAATTATGGTAGAACAGCTGACTTGTGGATTTGAGGATGCCACAACATAACATTGAAAAATTGTGAGTGCGTGGCTGTTTGTAGGATGGATTACCTGCATTTGTTATCAGTTGGGATAATTGAAATAATTTTACAAAATGCATGTTCCCCTAACATGTTAAAAATAAATTGAATCACATATACAATTACTATGCAATTTATCACTGGATGGACTAAAAAATGTCATTACTGAACTTGAGTTATCATTGTATAACTCGGAAATGCAGTGCATCATGTAAGCTCAAGGTTTGACATATCATCCGACACCGGTATGTATCGCCGGATATATACTGGTATTTTCCATGAATGATAAGGCTGTATCAGCTTATATTGGTCCGATACAGCCTGATACAGGGCCAATATGGCACGATTCAACCCCATAATAGTCGTGAATGATCCAATACACAAAAACCAATTTGCAAAACATGTTTAAGCTTTTGCTGTTTCTAGGATTTGTTCTACTGGATGAAATCTTTTGCTATTTCAAGGGGACTTTCATATATTGTATCCTGTTGTCACCTTTAAGTTATTTGAGAAGCTTCTTTTATTTTTTGACAATTTGTCATTACTTAATTTAGGTAAATTCTGCCTTCAACGGGAAGCGCAAGATGCTCCGCAGATCGCTGCAGCATATATGCACATCTCTTGAGATTGAAAAAGCTCTCGAGAATGCAGGCCTGCCAGTTACAGTAAGTATCTATTACGGTAACATTATCACTTTCTTTGCTTATAGTACAGACCTGCTGATTTACTTATTGCATACTCACGATTGCTTGCAGTCAAGACCGGGGGAGCTTACTTTAGACGATTTTGTGAGATTGCATAATTTAATTACAAATGTATAGTGTACCGAGCCTGCTTGAGAAGATTGGTTTGTACCACTGCCTTACTACAGGAATACAGGCACATCCTTCTAACTCATTGTTGAAGCTATGTCAGATTCATTCAATATCAATGGTGGATGAAAGCAGCTAATCTACACAGCCCATATTTAATTGCTGCGACTGTTTGCACGTATACCGCAAAAAGATCATTGCTATGGTTTTTGCTCCTGACAGCTTGCTGGCAAAAAAGGGGGAAAAAAAAGAAGAGGGAAAAAGAAAGTGCATCTCCATGCATCTTCATCCGGGAATCTGGAGCAGGACTTTACACATGCTATCTGTAACAATACCTTTGCTTTTCTTGGTATTCCCATAAAATGTAGTATTGTATATTAGAACTTTGGTACTCTCAAAGAGTAACTCAATTTTCACTTGAACATCTGGGAAGTTATTCCAGAGAACTGCTTGGCCTGCCTGATTGTTCTCAGAAATGACTGAAACTTGTTGCAAGTACTATTCGTGGGACTTGGTTGCCCTTGGAACCCATTAGCACATAGGTGCTATTTCCATTTGTATAGAACGGGACTCGTAAGTGTTATTTACTTTGAGACTAGGTCATTTCACTGTCATATGATCCCTGAGGTGCATGAAAGTCAATCATCAATGGCAGCAGCATTATGTCAACAGCCTATGTGCCTCCCCATGCATGGACTGTGTGGCACCCATAGTCTCATCGTGAGTGAGTTCGCTGACCACCCAAGTCCACTTGGAAGATGAGAAGACACACTAGAGAGACTAGAAGACAGAAGGCTTGTATTGCATTAAAACTTCTTATATAGACTTAAAAACCTTCTCAGGTGTGTTACAAATGAGGATAACTTTCCTATATATGCTTAAGAACCTTCATCATTTATGAATGTTGGAACCAAAGAGAAACCTTGGGAGTCACCATCTACAGCCTCTCTTTTCTCATACGTCCACCCTCTTCTCACCATGTTTTGGTACTACAAACTTACAGCTTGGTACTTTTGTATTGCCAAAAGCAGAATAAGGGTGCATGTATTGAGGAAGTGGGTGTAAATATCAATTCTTGGTGATCATCTCTTCAACCATGTAAAGGTTAATTTAATCATTGTTTATCCTGTTCAAACAACCCATACACATAAGCAGCAGTCCACAGCCCACTTCTGACAGAATTCAGAAACAATTCAGTCAGAAGCCCAGTTGCAAGTCCAAATGCTGTTAAAGCACCTTGTCTGACTGACAAAACTACATAAAATTTACATGCATAAACATGTATGGATAACCTAAAGCTTTTCTAAATGTAACATGTACAAAACAAGCCCGGATCCTGCATTGAACCTTTAAACTTTTACCATTCGCAGATAGTTATCTATTATAGACATGGCAGACGACCTGTATCCCGAACCAAACAGGTTGTAGTGATTCAAGTAATGGTATAGCATATACAGATCCCTCCTATTCTCAAAGCCTGGTTGTTTTGGCATCACCTGCGCAAGAAAAGATTCCATCACAAATGTGAATTTTTCAGAACAGGGAAGAATTATCTCCAATAACAAATAGAGATCCTCATCAGTTGCATTGTACTATCTTGCTATTGATTTCATCTCCTTCGTTGGTCTAAAAAACCTCGCTTCATAAAGATGTTTTAATCAATTTGCATGGAACATCATGACAATATAAGATGGTAACAACTAAGAAGAACCAGATCATCTAAAGGCCAGCCTAGATTATTCAACCAAACAAGCAAGAGCTTTTGTTGGACCAGGTCCAGTATTTTCTAAACCACCCTCCATGAAGAAATGGGTGCTTTTACCATACTGAAAGTCACCCATGACATGAGATGGTTATCAAGCCATGCCATGGTGAACAAAAGTCACCAGAAAAGAAACTAGCACGGAGGGCAAGTTATCTGAAGAGGATCGTTTAACTGTAGCAAGAGCATGAAAAATTGAGTGTTTCTTATCACAACCCTTCTTTGTGGCAGATGTATTTACTGGTTCTCCAAGAAAATATGTTGTTCTCACATAAACCATGAGGAGGTATCAACTGATCCTTTTTGGAGAATTAGATGGTCTTCCTGAGAAGGCCCTAACTACGGATTATTATTATGACCACATAAGACAACAAGCAAAAGATGAGGTGGCCCATCAATTGGTAATGCATCAATTGTTGAAGAAGAGCATCGTCAACCACACCATCACAGTGCATGTTGCATCTAAGAGTCGGTGGTTGTTCGGAAGTCACCCACTTGTCCTCTTTTGGGCTCATGCAAAAGTTGAATCATCAATTAAACAATCTGGAATATGTTCCCCAGTTGTGTTGTCAAGGATAAAGCTCGCTAATATGCAATATCGAAGCTACAAAGCCCATATATACATATGAGTGCATATGCATATTCCTGCACTCATATCAGTTATTCTTAACTTTCTAGACATCAGAAATAAGGATACCTCAAAATAGGAATTGTAGAATGATCCTCCAAATCCAGCACACCACGACATTCCAAATTCTGCTTCGTTGTGTCCATCTAAGGAAAAAGAAAGGGGTAAGTGCTCTAGCTATGTGCTTCCAGTAATGATTCTTTCCATGATAAGGAATTGTGTGTGATATCAATACTGTGAGTGGCTAGCCAGCACCATTTTCATTGCAGTATGATCCAAAATAGTGGACTGCCATATTCTTCAGGCACTAATAAAGCATTGGGTTCTTCAGCTTAATACCCAGTCACCCAAGAAATCTGGATTACAAGACATGAAACTTACAGTAACAAGCTGGGTCGAGTATAACGGGCTCTCCATTCTTGTCAGAGCTGACGTTCCCACTCCACAAGTCTCCATGTAGCAAGCATGGTTCTATTTCAACATTTTCGAAAAATGATCTGAGATTTTTTATCAGTCTCTGACCTGTTAGACAAGGAATGACCAGAAAGCAAAAACCAATCAATCTTCCTAAGAAGACATGCAGAAAGGGAGGAGAAAACACCTGCGGAAAGAAACACAGCATGTGTGGAACTTATTATCTATGCAACAAGAACAGTCTGCTTAGAAAATCACTGCCACAGGTGGGTGTGTTGGACACATTGACGAAGTTGTCATAATAAAACCTTGAATATCTTGCCTTGTTTTCAGAATTACTTTTCATATTTGTATGTTGTAGTGTCCTTGTATTATTTGGATATGTTTCTCAATATTTTAGACTGAGATGAGCTAATCTGGGCATAATGATATCAAGCTGTTCAATTAACAGTAAGCACAGGTCAGTTTCAGTTTCTTGGGTTGCCACATCCAGCGGTGAATGCCGGTCAGAGTGTGTCTAACAGTGACATGTGTGACAATGTTCGACACTGAAACATGAATATACAAGTTACACCAGCTTTATGTGTATGTGAATAACAGGAAGCAGAACTCAGGATGCAAGTAAATTTATAGCTTTATAATCATAAGGGGGATTGATAACCCCACACGTACCCCCCCTCTCTATATGCACATTCATGAGAAGCACATGTGCCAACCTGAAGCATGTGGGACATCTAAACAATGCATGAGCTGGGTTCAAGACCATAGCTCAATGGTAGACAGTGGTTTGAACATTGAGGTCTAAGGTTTGATCCCAGCTTACTGACAGGAAAAAAAAAAAAGAAAAAAAAAAAGAGTGTATAAGTCAGTGCTCCGCCATGGAGATGACCACACACAAATATTATGCCAACCCACACATCAAGCAGGTGTGAATGTTAGCTGTGGATGCCAAAGTTTTCTTAAACAGTGTTCTTTTTTTAATAGGTGTGACCCACCTGATGACTGAACCATCCTTACTTTGGCATATGGTCTCCTTCATACAGGGCCAACTTATGCACTGCTCAGATGTCACACAAACTTGCCAGATTGGCAAGCTTGCTGTGTGTAAAGATGGGTGTGCCTTGTGGTCTTACAAATCTCAAGCATAGAACAAGCACTTATGGTTGTCCATAACTTTTAGACGAAAGGTGAAAGTCATTTGCATTTACAACCTATAACTCAGATCATTGCACAAGCCAACAACCTTGAACAAAAAATTGTTTTAAAGAGGTTAAACATTTCAGTCCGCATGAATAACATGATACCACAGCTATCTGAGAAATACCTACCATTTCCTGTACTATACCTTTCTCATAAATGTTGGAATCTCCATATGCTTCCCGTGCCAACTTTAATTGGTAACCCAATCTATGCTCAGCAAAAAACTCAACCCAATCTGATGACCAAGTGTTTATCTGGGGAGTACTATAGCAGAACACATATGAATGCATTAGATTATAGCTTGAGAGTAAAAGAAGCAATGATGAATACTATGACAGTATCAACTATCAACATAGAGCTTCAACTATTTTGGCCTTCATACCCCAACGAATCCATACAAACCAAGAGAAGATTATGGGTGCCAAAATAAATAAATGAAGCACGGATGGTTCATAAGAAACAATTAGTTGTATAAAAATGCTATTTATGCAGTTAGTGTCTAGAAGTTCTAATGCAA
>JAJHSJ010000753.1:0-48720 GCA_021015155.1 Magnolia officinalis | reverse complement strand
TAGCATGAAACAATTTAAACACACCAAAGACTTCGTCCTTAGATTTCAAAGCATAAACTCAAACCTCCTAGATGACATTATCTATAAAAGAACAAAAATACAATTCCCCACCCATGGTTTTTGTCCTCATAGGACCACAAACATTAGAATAAACCAAATCTAATGCATGCACTTTATTAACATGAGAAGCAAATTTAATAAATGAAACTCTATGTTGTTTCCCTGATAACACATCAAGACAGGTTTTGAGAGGGTGTACCTGTCACGTCTGGAAGGAGCCGCTTCCTTGCTAGTAGCTGAAGCCCTTTTTCACTCATGTGGCTAGACGCCTATGCCACATGTCAATAGTTGAATCTTACGCTGCGTTTAACCCACCCTTGCACATACTGACACTTGTCTTGTAAAGGGTGCAATACTTCTTTCCTCTAGTTATGATCAATGAACCCTTGATGAGATTCCAGCGCCCAACAGCAAACCGGCTTTCATAGCCATCATCATCCAGCCTTCCTGTCGACATCAAGTTGAGGCGAAGGTCTGAGATATGCCTCACATCCTTGAGAACCGATGTGCAGCCCACATCAGTCTTCACACAAATATCACCGACTCCCACGATTTTTGATAGGCCAGAATTTCCCATCTTCACAGTCTCATAGTCACCTGACTTATAGCTTGTGAAGAAGTCCCTACGTGGAGTTGCATGAAAAGAAGTTCCCAAGTCTATCACTTAGTCGGTGTCCTGACTTGTAGCCGTGAGACATACATCGTGATCTGTTAAAAGAATAACTACCATGTCGCCATCTGAAGCGACCGCAGTGAAATCTGATTCATCTTCATTCCCTTTTCCTTTCTTGTCATTCTTCTTACCACGACACTCATGCTTGTAGTGGCCCTTCTTGCCACAATTTCAGTAATCAACATCCTTTCTGTTACTCGACTTGCCTCTTGATTTATCTCGGGCCTTCTGGCCCTTTCTGTTCTTTCCTCTCCCCCGTTCCTGTGTCACAAGAGCCTCTTGCTGAGTAGACCCCTGAGACTTCTTCCTTGTCTCTTCATTGAAAAGACAGCTAGTTACCTGTTCCATGGATATCTTTCCGTCTGGCGCAGAGTTACTTAGAGACACCACTAATGTCTCCCAACTGTCAGGCAATGAACTAAGCAAAAGTAAACCTTGCAATTCATCATCCAGGACCATCTTCATAGAGGAGAGTTGGTTCACTATATTACTGACCTCATTCATGTGCTCGGCAACAGAACCACCATCTTTGAACTTGAGATTCACAAGTCGCCTTATCAGAAAAATCTTATTACCGGCTGTCTTCCTCTCATATAACCCTTGTAATTTCAGCCATAGGCTAGCGGGTGAGGTTTCCGTAGACACGTGGTGGAACACTGAATCATCCAACCATTGTCTAACAAACCCCACCACCTTTCGGTCTATGTTCTTCCAATCATCATCAGTCATATCCTTGGATTATGCTGATATGCCTAAAATTGGAGAATATAGGTCATTACAGTAAAGCAACTCCTCCATCTTAGCCTTCCATATGGTCCAGTTAGAACCATATGATCCAGTTAGAACCATTGAGGCTGATCATCCTTCATGAGCCACCTTCCATAATTCAAAACCGATCCTACCCGTTCAATGAACTTAGCTCTGATACCATTTTGTTAAAGGCCTTGCACAAAACCTTAGGATCTAGCCCTCCAGAACAAACCAGAATTATGGATAATAAATTTATAGACGATCGTAATTCCTATTGGTGTGCATGGTTTTCGGCCAAAAATAGTAAGTGTCCTATTTGGCCTCACCATGCTGTTCTCCTAATTATTCTAAGCACATTTCATATTGAGCGCAACTCCTAAAGCCAAATGGATGAAGAATTATAATTAAACTAAAACTTACGATAAATAGTAAAAACGAAATTAAAACATGATTTCGACTGTCGATCTAATGATATTTCGCAAATTCGGCGTGGGCAAATTGGTATAGCGGGTTAGGTAGCTAAAGTAGCTTGTCTTACTCCAAAATCATATCTGGTACGTCTAATAGCTCATTCCGATTTGTGAGATACGTCTGTTTTATGTTTTAATGGTCTGGATCACCTCTACTTCTGATCAGGCCTTTTCGAATCCATCTTGGCCATGAAACTGTCCGCGACTTGCTCTACATCAAGAAAGTTTTTAGAGGTATTTATTTATGACTTTTCTGTCTTTGGTTCTTCCTTCAACAAGTGCCTTGATCACTTGAAATTAGTGTTGAAGAGATGTAAAGAAAAGAAATTTATGCTGAACTAGTAGAAATGTCATTTTATGGTTCAGAAGGGAATAATTATTGGACACATCATATCGTCCAATGGAATTAAGGTGAATAAAGCCAAAATTGACTTAATTTCTAACCTACCACCACCCAAAAGCATATGCAATGTGTAATCCTTTTTAGGACACTTTAAATTCTATTAAAGATTTATAAAAGACTTTAGTTTAATCTCTTGTCAATTTTACAATCTTCTTCAAAAGAAAACTCCCTTCAAGTGAAGCGAGTAATTAATGCTAAAAAGCTTTCACCAATCTCAAAGGCATGTTGACGAGTGCTCTTATCATGCAACCACATGATTGGAGTGTATCTTTTGAAAATATTTGCGACGCAAGTGACTATGCCATTGGGGCGATGTTAGATCAGAGAAGAGAATAAGCCCTATGTCATTTACTGTGCGAATAGAACTCTAAACCCCACCCAGGTGAACTACTCCACTATGAAAATTGAACTCATAATTGTAGTATTCGCCTTAGACAAGTTTATGTCTTACTTAATTGGATCTAAGTCTTTACTGACAATTTAGTTTACTTTGATTCAAGTATTTGATTTGAATGTTGAACAATTCATTGATATTTGGTTTGAATGAAGATTTATTTCAAATTTATTTTGATCTAATGTTGACTCCGGTTACATTGGATGCTTAGGAAAGTTATGAATAATTAAAAAAAAAAAAAAAAAAATCTATTTTGCAAGAGATTGATCTGTAAAATCTATTGATCTACCATTGACTATAGGAACGATAAATGTTTTGAATTCTTTACAATCCATACTTTGATACTTATAATGTGGGAACTAATTCAATTGAAGTTCAATTCTGTTTTGATTTATGAATGATGATTTAACCGCTCCATTATCCAGCTCGATAGGATATGACTTTGATTTTAGTTAAGTAATCCAATTGATTCAAGTAAATTAACATTAAGATATAACTATAAGTGGATCCTTGACGCTTTAGTGTTTTATTCTTAATAGTTTCTCTCACAATTACTCTTTAAAGTAAATTCCATTAGTTACTTTACTTCTATTCTAATTTTAGTTTTAAAGTGTTCTAAAAATTGCACAATCATAAGTCCCTATGGGTACAACCTCAGTCTCACCAAGTATTACTACATTGCAACCCTGCATTTGGGGTTTGTTCGATCACTCATCGGGTAGTGGGTTCGCTACCGACCTCCCACTCGGATAGAGTGAAAGGGAAAAGGAAGAGGGAAATGGGGGGTCAAGTCGGTAGATTTAGATTTTAAGTTTTATCTTTTTACTGTTTATTTTCGAGCGAGTCGGCTGGGTTCGAGTTAGGTTTTGAGTCGAGTTGATTTAAGCTTGACCCAACTCGAACTTATCTCGATTTTTTTAAAGCTATATGTTTAGGTGCTCAGATTAATCCAAACTAGTCTGCGATTTGAGTCGGTTTGAGCTTAACCGAATCGGTTCGATTGAGTTTTCCGAGTCAGCTGAACTAGTGTTCAACTCTTTTTACTTAACAACTCACGCCACCTTATCTCCTCTCTTTTCGGTGTAGTAATAAAAAAATTGAAAACTACCAGCAACTCATGTTGCATTCTCACTTTTTAGAACGAAGAAAATAAAAAGAAACGGGAGCTCTTCAAACGTGTAGCACCTTACAAAAGAAAAATCAATTATGTATCAACCTACCTTGCTACTCTCTTTGCATCGCAGGAATTTTCGACCTACTACCTTTACACGTTGTTGATTGCTACATTCAATAGCCTCACATGTGTGTTGCATAGATGATTGTAACATGTGGCTGTGAAGGACGGCTAGGTATGGTGGAGTGGGCAAGGTTAGATGGCATGGATCTTTGGTGAGAAGGGAGAAATTGAATTTATATAGGTTACTAAATGGACGGTTCGTTTGAATGGCCACACCAACCCTTTATATTTGTGACCTCACTCACGTTAATGTCCTAATTACAACAGCACCCATAGTTACAACTCACGTCTGCATGTATGTAATTTCATGATACCACCGTATCTCTTCTCTTTTCAATATAATAATAATAATAAAATTTTCATGTCTTATACATCTCAGCCTTGTTTCATTTTCTTCTTAGCCAATCTTGTTTCTATACGATCAAGATTGTCTCTTCAACCCTTCATCAAAAGAGTCAAATATACTTTCAGAGACAGGTTGCTTACAACTTTGATGCAAATTCCAAAAAAATCTTTCTAATAGAAATAATCAAGAGTCAGATATCTCAACCATAGACATACAATACTTCAATGAGGATATCCCATACAACCGTCTCGAGTTTGAGACTGTAAATTATATTACTTTTATGTGTCTGATTGGATCAAACTATGTCTTCCCTCTAATTGAGGGCTAAATTTTCTATTATCAGCTTAAATATCAAGAGAACACAGGCATGATGGGACTGATATCAACCTTTATTGAGTGAGAAATCAAGGTGCATAAGTACCGTAAGAGGTGGATGATCCCTTCATCCGTGCACCAATAAGATTCATTAAAGAAGGAATCGTTTATCTGATTGGCAGGCCGAGCTCCTCCTTAGAACACCAAATGAGTAGACCGAACCTAGCTAAGCTACCCAATGTGGATTTAAGGGACAAGAATTTTCCCTTATTGATTGGACCATGATCTTAGTCCCACTCGAGCTGAAAGAATTCGAAGTGTTGCAATGCATTAAGGGTAAGCTGAAAAAAATCACATTCGAACCAACTCGAAGCCCAATCTCAAAGTCATCATGATGCTTGGGCACAACAATAAGAGCCCACCTACTTATCCCTCTAGCCCTGCCTTATGAGGAGAGAGAGTAAAGAATAGTAGCAGGTTTGCAATTATGAGGCACAATAAAAGCTGAATTAGGTAGCCCTTGGTTCAACCATCCCATTTTAACCCTTGCATATGGCTAGGATCATCAAAGAAGGGATTTTTGAAGGAATGACCTGGATAGGATCAGCCCGCTTTAGGACCCGACGAACCCATGGACTGCTCTAAAAGTCAACAAAGTGAACCTGAGCTTGGCCCAAGAGTAGCCCACTCACGTTTTTGATTAGGTGCTTAGATCCGTTGATTAGTCTTTGTTTTCAATTTGGACAAGCTAACTAGATCCTTGGTTCATTAATCCAAATCATTGGTAGTTTGGGCCCACATTGAATGGGTTGTTATCCTGAAAAGGACAATCCTATCCTTTCCATTTATGGCCTGCAACTTCAAAGTGCAAACATATTATTATAGTATCTTCCAGTCTTGGGAACATGGGGCATGGTTATCCACGATGGGGAAATACATACTTATGGTCTGCATCACTTAGATATGGCTAATGAATAGCGATCCGGAGGTCTTCAAAGAAACTGATACGGAGACCCTTGAAGCTATTCTTCTAGAATTGTAGAAGAAACAAAAATAAGTTTACCCCGTTCATTAACGAAATAGTAACAGAGATAGAAGTGGTCAAGTGAACCAGGGATTATTGAACGTAAAACTGTGCATGAACCTATTCTCTTCTCTACTAAACTAACCACTCGAGCCAACTCGAGAAACGTTTCGGTGTTCTTGTCGGAACATGCGGGCGTAATACTCCTTGCTTATGGGGACATTGATCCGAAGCTCGAGTATGGTCCGTGTGTGCACCGGTCTCGTATGAAGTTCTTGGCTTTTGAACTCGTCAGTTAGTCTTTCTTTTTTGTGCAAGTAGTCTTGTTCGTCTTTCTCGTTTGCTCGTCTGTCATCTTTTTAATAAGCTTCTCTTTTTTAATAGGCTCGTCTGTTCGTCTTTCTCATCTGCTCGTCTTTCAAATAAGCATTAAGTGGGGCCCACAAAAGTGTGTTATATACATTATCTATTTAGGCACAGGAGCACTAGAACCTCTGGGTCCTTGCTCTTACTCAAGTGGTAGACTCTCGGGAGTTTCAACACCTGGTTGAGGGTTCGAGTACCCATAGGTGGTGAAATCCCACAATGGCGTGAGTGTGTGGTGGTGTGCACGTGCGTGTTCAAAAAAAAAAGAAAATAAAAAAAGAGCACTAGAACCTCTTAAGTCAAAAGAGAAAAATAGTTAGGATTCTCTCTCATGTGGGCGAGATGTATGGATGTAACAAAGTTGGCGGCGTTTGTTGATGGGTAGGACTCAGCTGTAGACTAACACCTTATAAAAGAGTCACTTGGTTCCCAAGTCTTCTTGCACGAAAGGAGTAGTTTTCCCATCGTAGTTGTGTGAGGAAGAGGAATACCCAACCCCCATAGCGCTACTCAGCTTCTTTGATGATCTACATCACCTATGGTGGATAGCTTTGATATGGTTTTCAGACCTTTTTGTCTTTATGGAATTGACATTGCAGTGTTGCAGAAAAACTCCCAAAAACAATGATGTACCGAAGAAAATTCACAAATGAAAAAGGAAAAAAAAAAAAACCAAAAAGAGAAAAGACAAGAGGTACAAGAATTTACATGGTTTAGCAATCTGTGTACGTCTACGAGGTAGTAACAAAGAACATTAATCTTCTTCTCTAAAACAATAAAAATAAGAAGCACAAGACTTCTCTCTTACTTGCTCACTCTTCTTTTTATAGGATCCACACCAAGGAATACCTAAGAAGATGATGAATGAAATACCTCTCTCTACTTGTGCTCCGTATATATATCACATCAGGAGGGAGAGAGAGAGAGAGAGGAGAGAGAGAGAGAGAGAGAGAGATGATTCCCAATGAGAGACATCTTCTACCATCTCAACATTCTCTCACTTGAAGATTATTTTATCTAATAGTGCAAAAATACCTCTAATAACAACTTCCCAAACGTCACCAAACACTCGGTAACAATAAGCCGAAGAAGAATTATGCATCAAATAAAATTCTCCCTTGTAGTAAGTTTGATTAGCATATTAGCTATGTTAATGTTTTCGTTATTTTAGACTCAATCTCCCTAAAAGCGTGACTTACTATAAATAGTTAACTTACTATTATAAACAGTCATTATTGTTGCTGGACTTCTTGGTTTTCAGCCAAAAATAGTAAGTGTCCAATTTGGCCAAACCACGTTATTCTCCTAATTTTTCTAAGCCTGTTTCATGTTGGGCACGACTCCTAAAATTCAAAGGATTGAATTAAAATTTACTATTTATAGTAAAAATGAAAATAAAATAGATTTTTGACTGTCAATATGATGGAATCTTGTAAATCCGGCATGGACAACCCCGCATAGCCGGGTGTGCCGGGTTGGCTGGCTAAAGTAGCTTCTCTTATCCCAAATCATATATGATATGTCGAAAAACTCATTTCAGATTGCAAAATAGATTGTTTTAAGGTTCTAACGGTCCTGACCACTTCCTCAGATTGGCCCTTCTATAGTCCATTTTTACCATGATAGTGTCCGCGACCTGCTCTACATCACGTAGCCCTAAGATTAGATTGATTGGACTATCTTGATTAAGAAGCCAGATCCAGTACAAAGCTTTTTATGGTAGAGAAGTGCATCTAAGTGTATGTGTGTGTATACAAATTACAAGTGTGTTTAAGTTCATCCAAGTGTAATATACTACGATGTGCACTTAGACTGCACTTAGGCACACTTATACGCATATTGCACTCTCTCAAAGGTTTGTACCATCTGCTTCATGGCCAGAAATCAGAAACGACCATCCCTTCGGTTGATATTTGGTTCATGACACATCACAGTCAATCCAAAATATTAGAACCGACTATTCAATCTGATCTTCAGCCCAAAGCCTACTGACAGAGGCACCCACTGTTTGGACGGTTAGGATTCCTCCCAACCATAGACATGGCAAAAAAAAAAAAGGAAGAGAGAGAGAGAGAGAGAGAGAGAGAGAGAGAGGAGAGAGAGAGAGAGAGAGAGAGAGAGAGAGAGAGAGAGAGGGCATACCCAGGATCAAAGCTGGAGAAACATCCAGGCGAGTGTGGCCTGGGCTCATAATGGGCTAGGTTAGCCAGCAGGCTTCTAGGCCTGGCCTGCCTCGAGCCGAACTTGGGCTGGTGTAGCTTGGGCTCATAATTAAAGCCAATTTCTAAATTGGGCTTCGCTTAGACTACAGTTTGAAAGCCCGTAAGCCCGGCCCATCTCATTAGAGTTTGCAAATAATCATTTCTTTTAATCGATGAAAGCCTCCCTACTCAATCTTAGCCATCCAATTTGTGGCTTTGCTTTAAGTTTTAGCCATCCGTCTGAAGGTCGCCGTCAAAACCAATTCAATGTGGTAGCCATCATAGGTGGGAAGGATTCAATATGGGATGGTACAAAACTTGAAGGTTGGCGTACCCTACCCCATTGTTCCCTGTGGTGTGGCCCACCTGTATAGTGGGTTAGTCGAAATTTTTGGTTCCATGTGTAATATAGAGTAATGCATCTGATGGATGGATTGGATGACAGCCACACAACATGGTGGGCTCCACAGAGCTGGTGTTTTGGCTTGATCGTACGAACAGGTGCTATTGAGGATTTTTGGTCCTTTATAAGTAGGGCTTTATCGATCACCATTGGTCGGTGGGTTCGTGTCCTTCATAGTGGCACGGACCCACATTGATGATGCGATGTAATTCCATGGTCGGATTTGTTCCACGCCCGGCTAAGCCCAGACTACTTTTAGACCTGAAACCTTGTCAGGCCCATCATCAAGGTCTGAAATTCAGTCACATGCCCACCATGTGATTGTTCAGCACACGTGCCTGAAATTCAACTCGAACGCGAGCGGGCAGTGTGGTACACAACATTTGGGGGAGGAATTGCTACTTGCGGATGCACAATGTGGTACACGTGCAAAATCAGGGCCGTTCACCAGGTGGGCTCTACCATTAACTTCCACATGCTAAAAAATAGGCTTAGCCGTTCATCAGGTGGGGCACACATATACATCAGATGGAAAGGCAGCATCCCCGACCCCAATCTGATCTAGAGCGAACAGCAAAGCTCTTATAACAATCACAAGGAAAAGGTGGCCCATGCAAGGTTTCTTAGCCCATGGCTTTATTCGATCTAGATCGTATTGGTACAACCCAGCGGGACAATATGCTGGATGCATTCAACGGTGGTGTTTGAATTTGAAATCCCCTGATTTATGCAATCAACGGATTTCTTGTAATCAACAGTTTGTAAAAATTCCCTGATTTATGCATTCAATGGTGGTGTTTGAATTTTCGGCATTTGTGTATTTGGTTGGAGCGGGATCTTCATTTGTGAGATGCCCGACCATTTCTTGACTCTCAGCAAGAGCCAATGCTTACTCACGCCACAAGGGGTAATTGTTTGGGATGAGTCGGAGGGTGATGAAGTTGCCAATATTGAGTGACAAGGTAGTCATGGTGAAAGAAATGAGCGAAAGATAAAATGAAAGTTGAAGAGAGAGAAAAAAGAAAAGAAAAGAAAAAGGAGCTGTGAGGTTGCGCCTAGTGTTCACCAGGCTTTGATACCATAAAGAAAAACTAAGCCGATTGGGAGAAAATGAAACTCAAATTTTATTTAATGGAAACATGAACACATAGGCAATACAAGTGCAGTATTTAAAACTCAAATTACAATAACTCAAATCCGTTGATTGCATAAATTAGGAGATTTCAAATTCAAACACCACTGTTGAATGCATAAATCAGGGGATTTTTGCAAACTGTTGATTGCAAGAAATTCATTGATTGTATAAATCAGGGGATTTCAAATTCAAATACCACCGTTGAATGCATCCAGCGTATTGTCCTGCTGGGTTGTGCCAATAGATCGTAGTTCTAAAAGATTGGCCACACATGTTAAACAGGCCATTCAAAAAAAAAAAAAAAAAGCAAATACCTAACGTTTCATAACAACATATCATTCACCAACCTATCAAAGCTAATGTAAGAAGGCCCTCCAACTTCAGTAGCTTTCCTAGCTTTGTCCTTCCACTTCATTGCATTCTGCCTCATTTCCTTCCCTTTCTCTCCTTCCATCAATTCCTTAATAGCATCCTCCACTTTTTCTCTCTTAACCACTTCATTATCAATCTCCATTCCATTCCCCCAAACAGTGCATACAAATCGGCCATTCGTCTGTTGATCCGCAAAGAAAGGCCAGCACAGCATAGGAACACCGCTATGAATACTCTCCAACGTAGAATTCCATCCATTGTGTGTTAGAAACCCTCCCACCGATGGATGATCCAGCACTTGCTTCTGTGGACACCAACTCGCTAGCAAACCCCTTCCTTTGGTTTCTTCCAGGAACTCTTGCTCCAAAATAGCTGACCCACCAGATACAAGATCGGACCGGATGACCCACATGAATGGATGGTTACTATTCGCCAGGCCCCAAGCTAATTCTTTCAACTGCTCCGGTGTCAGAACCATAATGCTACCGAAATTCACATAAAGAACCTTACCTTCACCTCTCTTGTCTAACCACTCCATACATTTCATATCTTCTTTCCATAGATTCGACTTCAGGGGACTCAACTTAGTATTCGGAATCTGATCACAGAGTGCGAATAAAGGACCTATAGCGTAAGGTCGTTGTAGCTTAAATTTATGCTTGGTGGCTTCAATTATCTCATACTCCAATTCTTCAAATGTATTGAAAATGACTGCAGAAGCCTTTAATAATTGCTCAATCGCCTGTTTACAGAAGCCGAGCATGAAATCGTTGGGGTCAACCGTTCTGATGAAAGATGGAAAATCCTTCAGACGGATGCCTGGCATTGCTGGAATCCAGTCGATGCGAGTGTCGAGATATCCGTTGGTTAAACAATTGGCATCTATGGGTAATTAATAAAAAAAAAAAAGAAAAAAAGAAGTGGTGTTAAAACTTTCTAACTGCCTAATAGGGTTATGGAAATGTAATGGTTATTGTTATTTAAAAAAAAAAAAAAAGCATTGCTGAGAATGGTTTGCTATTCTCTGGATTCCAATGACCATAGATTTACTAAAAGCATGGTTTTAAAACTCGATAGTCTGGTGTGACTCATTCGAGTTGACTCAGAGTCAGTTGGATCCAACCTGGTCCAATAACCCGAGTCACACCTTCTAACTCGAGCCAATCACAACTTGACTCATAACTGAACAAGTCGGTTCAAGTACTTGCCAGCTATTTGATTGAACCATGTTTGAGAGCTTTTATAGCTACCGATGCACCCTAACCACATGAACCTTTCCATGCAAGATCTAGGCTGGTTCACTTACCAGATTGCACATTCCAGTACTAAAACAAACGTAAATTTTGAAGATAAATGTGTATGTGTGGCCTAACTGATGAGTGGGCCCCACTGATTTTTGCATATATTCATATTTACCACACGTTTACAAGGTTGGCACATGTGCTCCGGGCAAAAGCGTATTGGCTTCTTATCTCCAATTTAAGGCCAAAATAGGAGTGGACCTCTTTCCAATAATTATTGGACATATCATGGAAAACTGTTTCATAAAAAACAAACAAGTCCCTCCAATGGATTGAAAACTTAAAATCTTATGTCATTCTCACTCGAAGATCAATGAAGAAGAATGACTTTGTTTATTTCAGATTTGAAAATACTGGAATAAATTATTATTTTTATTTTCATGCCCCGAGGGATCAATCGTTATAAGCATGTGTAGGCATGTGGGAATGACTCCATTTTTATGGACGAATCAACCAGCCAAACACAATATAATTAAATAATGGCATGAGCGTTATGCTCAGGACTATTTAATTAACCATGTTGTGGGGAACCTAAATCTTCATGAGCCCACCATATATGATCTATATGTGAAATCCAATCTGTCCATCACCTGATACAACTCAGTTTAGGAAGTGAGCCTGAAAATTAGGCCGATCCAAGACTCAAGTGGGCCACACCACAGGGAGCCTTGGACCCACCCAAGTCCTGGATAAAGCAGATAGATGGTTTAAAAAAAAAAAAAAAAAAAAAAAAACCTTCAGCCTCCATTTTTCTCACCTTCTGAATGGGCTGGATATCGTATAAACATCACATTGGCCCATTGCAAGATTTCAAAGGTGAACATCTATTCACGTTTGCCTATGGTGTAGCCCACTTGAGTTTTGGATCCACATCAATTTCGAGCTCTAAAATGGGCTGGGCTACCTCAGGTGGAGGGATTGGATGTCACATATACATCATAGTGGGTCCCATGCATGGAGATTTATGTTGCCTGCTGTGATCCCCGTGATGCAATTCTCTCAAAGCTGGAGCTCACGAGCTGTGATCACTAGTCATCTTTAGAATCTATTCAATATAAAGGTAATGTATGTTAGGTTTGAAATTATTTACTCCAACATAAGGACATGCATCCAAATATGCGCTGTTTTCTGGCATAGGCTCTTCATTACGTTCCCTAGAAAGAAAAAAAAAAAAAAAAAAAACTTTTAAATTTTTTTATTCTTATTTAAAAAGTGAGAACTCATCACTTGTAACTCAGTTGATTTGAAAAGGGCTGTAAATGATCTTGGGTAACTTACAACACCAATCAGAGAACACTTACAATTCAAAAGGGGAAGAAAACAAAATCCTTGCTTAAAAGGTAAAAATCAGGAAAAAGTAACTTGCATGAATAGTATTGAGCAGCTAATGCAAATGATATGTTAAAAAAAAAAAGAGTTGCAATCTATGGTAATTCACCAAAAAGCAGTTTCTTGAAAAAAAATAATTTAACACTTTTTTAGGAAAACTTTTTAAGACTATTTTTTTTTTTTTTTTTAATGAAAATAATTTCTTGAGAAATGTTTTCCACCAAAAAGTAAACTCTCAATTAAGGAAAAATGTTATTTTCTTGAAAAGTATTTCCACCCAAATAGTTTCTAATTAGTAAACATTCCTATTAATTGATCGTGTTTATTAAAACAGCTATAAATAGAAGTAGTTAATGGAAAAAAGAAAAATGACATAGGATTATATGGTAGATTTGATTTTGGAAATATAAGTACTCCTTCATAGGGTCTAGTAGATGGATAGATTGATCAATAATTCAACCTGTCAGGTGCTTCGTAAGCTCCCTATTCAACTGTCGATGATCCGAACGACAAGGAGCAAACAACTAATTTGATAAATAGGGGCATAAAGGTTCTCTAAATGACTAATTTCAATATGAACTAATAGAAAAATACAACTAACTAATTGCTGGGACGGGCAGGAGCAGTATCCAATCCAAGTCCTTCTCTACTAATTCCTAATTTAGAAATACAGATGAAAAATTGTACCTTTCAAGGGTACATAACCCCGTTGTATGAGCTCATCGAAATGGAGGTAACCCAATAAGCTGCAGTTACTCATAGTCCAAAGTACTACATCAGGAATGCCAAGCTCATCTGAAATCTGTTGAGCGAAACACATGGCCGCATCTACGACCAAACAAGTTACGGGTGGCCCACCATCAGTGTCTCCATTGAGTCTCAATATAAGCTCCCTTAGAGGGTCCAGGCAGTATTTTTGGGTGGCCTCAGAGAGCTCAATAACGTTTTGGGTGGCATCAATATCCGACGTTGGTAGACCGTCTGTAATGGCCTCGAATCGGAACCCATCAAACATGACCGTCGGATCGATGACCTCTGACTTGATGAGACGTCGATGGTTGAACTCAGTGTTGACGAAGGTTATATGGAAGCCTCTTGCATGGAGTAGCTTAGAGAGGTGCAACATGGGTGTGATATGGCCTTGGGCGGGAAAAGGGAGGCAGACTGCATGGGGTTTTTCTGAAGTCTTTGGAGCCATTTTTTCTCTTGCTCTGATTTTGATTAAGCTTGAGAGATTTATAGAAGAGGCATGGTACAATGCACAGGCACAAAGTTTGTATGGTGGGTTTGGGTCTCAGTTTGTACAAGTGGGGTGCTACTGTTTGGGGGTCAAGGACACCGAGAACCATGATATCAACAATCTTGATCATTGACAGCAAGAACCATGATATCGACGATCTTGATCGCTGAAGCATGGATGGCCCACTTGCAGAAGTTGAAACGTCAAAGCACATTGTACGATGCTTCGCTGTAGGGGATGATGAATGCTGAAGAACCACATCAACCTGAGTCTGTGAAGACCCTCCCCGGGTGGCTGGTGTATTGACGTCCACGACTTCTGTGGTCCCATCATGAGATATGTGTTATATCCAAACCGTCCATCCATTTGGCGAGCTCGTCTTAAGACTTGAGCCGAAAAATAAGACAGACCTAAATATCAACTGGACCACACTGGAAAAAGCAGCGGGGATTGAACGTATACCATTGAAACACTTTTGGGGTCACAGAAGTTTCGGATAATATGAAATTTGTTTTTCCTCTTCATCCATGCATTTCAGATTGGATGGAAAATAAACGTTATGGTAGGCCTACGAATTTTTTACAGTGAAAATTATTATCCTAGCTGCTAATTTTGGTGTGGTCCATTTGAGCTTTGGATATGATTCATTTTTCGTCTAATGCTCTAAAATGATCTCAAAAAATGGATGAACGGTGTTGATATAATAAATACATCAATGTGGGCGTATGTAACTTTGATCTCCTTTGAACCGTTACATGGAGCTCGAGGAGCGTCGGCGCTCGTCTTGGCACGACAGGTATCCATAGCTGTGGACAGTGTCGTACCTCACCCTTGTATTTACATAAGGTCTGTCGGTCTGATCACGAGGTATGTGTTATATTCAAACCGTCCATCCATTTTGCGAACTCTTATTAAGACTTGAGACTAAAAATAAGACATTTAACTAACAACCACACTGTAAGAAGCAGTGGGGGATTGAACGTCTAACATTTAAACCCTTTTTGGGGTCACAGAAGTTTTGGATCAATTATTTTTCCAGTCAGGTCTTGGAGACCTTATGAACAGATGGGAAGGAAAGTAAATGTTATGGTGGTCCTACAAATTTTTTAACGGTGAAAATCATTATCTCGGCTGCTATTTGTGGTGTGGTCGAGATGATCTTTGGATATGATTTTTTTTTTTTTTGGATAATGCCTAAAATGATCTCTAAAAATAGATGAACAGTGTAGATATAATAAATACATGACTGTAGAGCCCATGCAACTTTGATCTTCTTTGAACCGTTCGTGCAACTCAGAGCTCGATGAGCGTCGCTGCTCGTATTCGCACGACACGTACCTACTGCTGTGTGGTAAACCTGCAAATCCGCTTCCTCACAAATAACCGACAACTTATGAAACTATTCAGTGAGGCCGGCACAAAAAGCCAAAAAAATAAAATAAAAGTCGGCCTCGCTACGGCAGATGTCACCAAGTCATGTGATCCTTGGTGGAACGCACAAACCACGCTGTCTAGCTTCATCGGATGCATTATTCTTGCGATTTTTCTCCTTGTAGCTAACGATAGCGATTGCTGGTTTTTCAAAACATTGAAAATAGGCGTTCTTTGGTTTTTGTAAAAAGTAATTAATATTATTATCTTTGTCTCACATAGAATCATTTAGAATTAGGGCATTTAGTCTTTTTATAAGGTATTACCCTTGCAAGTTATATGTAAGTAAGCAGCAAAAAACAATTCAATATAAAAAGTTTTCCTTCTCTTTATGGTGTGTATGATTCTAAGGCTTTGAAAAGCTAACAAACTGGTATTAGAGCCAATTTCTTTGAAAGATGTCTACCATAATCCAGCCGCAAACTGAGTGAAAGATACCTCGTTTCAACACTGAGGTCTTGGTATCGATTCCCTAGTGGGGGTGGCTAACAGTGAAGTGTGAACTGACAGTTGGTGTACTAACAAGCTAACAAAATAAAATAAAATAAATAAATCTGGTCACAAATTTCAAAGTTGTCTAAGGACAACTATGAAAACTGGTGCATTCAGATGAAGGCTCTATTTGAGTTATAAGATCTTTTGGAGATCGTCACCGATGAGTACGTAGAGCCCTCACAAAGCAAGAAGTTACCTACTCCACCGAGCAAAAGGCCACCCTCAAAGATCAAAGGAAGAAAGACAAGAAATCATTATTTATTTATCTATCAAATTTTAGATGAATCCACCTTTTAAAGGATCATCAAAGTGACATCAAGCAAGCAAGCATGTGACACACTAAACACCATCTTTAAGGGTGTGGATCGTGTAAAGAGAGTCTGGCTACAAACTTTTAGAGCCGAGTTCGAGGCTGCTCACATGAAGGAAGGTGAGAGCATCTTAGATTATTTTTCATGACTACTCGTTATTGTTAATAACTTGAAAAGAAATTGTGAAAAGATCAAAGACATTCGCATAGTTGAAAAGGTGTTTCGATCCCTCACAACCAAGTTCGAACTGTGCTTATGGCCACTGAAGAATCATTAGATTTGGAAAATCTCTTTATTGAAGAGTTGATGAGATTGTTACAAGTTCATGAGCAACGAATGGAAAATAATGTCGAATATAAGATGTTAGAATTAGCATTGAAGTCAAGATTTACTCTGAATGAATAAAAGACTAGTCATGGTTATGTAAGCTCCCATTTTCGAGGTGGCAACACCAATAGCGATCATATAAGAAGAAGATGGCGTGGATATAATCCAAGCAATCTACAAATTCAACAAAATTAACAAAATTTTACCAATTTTCATGGTAAAGGAAATGGTAGAGGCCGATCCACACGAGGTCGTGGAAATATGAAAAATATTCAATGCCGAAATTGTAACAAGTTTGGCCATTTATGCATCAGATTACTAGAGCAAGCCAATGGATCCAGATGAACGATTCAACTATGTCAAAGCATCAAATCATGAAGAGGAAAGAACCACACTCTTCCTTGCACAAGAAAAAGACTTTGATCAGTTAGATGTGTGGTATCTTGACATGGGTGCAAGTAATCACATGTGCGACGATAAAAAACTCTTTGTGGAACTCACAGAAGGAGTTCATGGCGATATGACGTTCGGAGACTCATAAAAAACTCCGGTGAGAGATAAAGGTAAATCAAAATTTATCAAAAAAATGGTAAGTCACAATTCATCTCTAACGTATATTACGTACCCAACATGAAAAGTAACATCCTTAGCATTGGCCCCCTACTTGAAAAGGGGTATGTGATATACATGGAGAATTCATTTATTTCATTAAAAGATAATGCATGCGGTCGACATGTGGCATAGGTTCAAATGGTGAAAAATCGAATGTTCCCACTCCATATAAACACAAGGCTCGAGAAATGTCTTTCTGGACGTACCAATAATGAATCATGGAAGTGGCGTCTTCGCTTTGGCCATCTGAACTTTAATGGCCTTAAGCTCTTGTTTTCATCAAGCATGGTGCATGGATTGCCTCATATTGAAGCTCCATAACATGTATGCGAGGCGTGCACACTTGACAAGCAGCAGAGGAACTCCTTCCCAGTTGAAGTATCCCGAAGAGCAAAGGAGCCATTATAATTGGTTCACACTGAAATCTGTGGACCAATGGAGACACCATCTCTTGGAGGTAACAGATATCTCATTACTTTCATTGATGATTACAATAGAAAATGCTGGTTATTCTGCATTAAAGGAAAGTCTACAACCTTTTCTATCTTTAAAATTTTCAAAGCCTTGGTAGAAAATGAAAATGGCTACAAAATCAAGGTTCTCAGATCTGACAAAGGTGGGAAGTACACCTCAAATGTTTTTTTGAGAATATTGCAGAGAACACATTAAGTAGCAGCACACTACAACTTACATGCCACAACAGAATGGAATTACGGAACGGAAGAACTGCACTATCCTCGACATGATGAGGACCATGTTAAAGGAGAAAAGGCCTACCGAAGTGCTTCTGAGGAGAGGTGTAACAGCCCACGCCTACACTGTATAATATTGTCTGCTCTAGGCACAGCCCGCACGATTATGTTCTTGGGGTCGTCCCCAAAAGGCCTCATACAGTATAGGGTGACAACTCCACATATAACCACCATAACTTCAGACGACACTTCTGCTGTGGGACAAATTTTCACATTCACTGTATGCACAGTAGCTTGCCAGCACAGTAGCCTGCCAGCCACACAATAACCTGCCAGCTATCTTGGGGCCCGCCCACATGTGACCACAGTGATAGGGCGTCACAAGAGGCGGTTGCATGTACTGTATATTTGTTCAATCGGTGTCCCACTAAGAGTGTCAGGTTTATGACACCATGAGGCATGGAGCGACTACAAGCCAAGCGTGATGCACCTTAAAATCTTTGGGTGTGTTACTATAGACACCGCACCCAGGCTAATATCTTGAGAAAGCAAAGACAATCCGATAACCATGATCATATCCTAAAACTAACCCTAACTCAAACCTCAGCCTAAACCCTAAACCCAGCATAACTCCAGCTTAAACCGTAATCCTAACCTAAGCCATTATGAGCCATCATTCGAGCAAGACCATGTCTAAAACCGATCAATTTCTCATGCCATTTTCGTGTAACAATCGAGCCAATTTCGAGCCATTTTGAGCCAAATATCCAAAACGGACATTTTTCCGCTCTCAGGACCCGAAAAAGGACCCACTGGCTAAATTTCAGGAGAAACTGTACTTGAAGCGGTAGTTTTACTACCACCGGCGGTAGTCAAACTACCACTTCCTCTCAAAAAATGTGCGCGGAGCCAGCCACATGAGTTTCAGACCAAACCCAGCCCAGGAGATAGTTGGACTACCGCCGGCAGTAGTCGGACTACTGCCGGCGGTACTCCGATTGCAGCCACTCACCGGACGCGTGTGTCATCCGAGCAATCACTGTCCCTTAGCTCGAAAGTCAACTTTCCTCTGAATTTACCCCTTTAGGCTTTACTATTTACCATTTTACCAACCCTAAGAGCAAATGAGAATGCGCCACGTGACACTTCTTTCTCCTTAACAACTCACAAGCTGCCATGTCATCCTTTTAACCCTTACCCACCTACTATTTACCAAAGGACCATTGGAGAAGGCTATAAATAGCCCTCTCCTCTTCACATTTCAAAAACAACAGTAGCCAGCAAACGGAAGCAATCCTCCCACACATCTCTACTCAGCACATCACAACAATCAGGTTATAACACAAGTTCCCCCTAACGGGAACCACAGACAAGAACTGGCGGATGCCCACGAAGAGGGCCAGTTTCGAGTCCAATTCACTCCCCCTAATGGGAGTAACATTCCAGAATTGGCAGATACCCCAGGCAAGAGCCATTTCTGAATATCACACTCTCCTCCGAAAGGGAGTGACGTTCAATTCCAGCTATCTCCTGCCACCGGGAGTCCACCGTCTTTCTAGCAACCCCTCATTCTTGATCCATACGAAGAGGAAGCAGCACAAGCCCTACAGCAAGGGGCAAGATATCCGCCGTAAGGTAAATCTAAAATTGAGGAACTGCGAGAACAACTACAAATGGTGCAAAGTCAGCTTCAAAGGCAGCAATGAGTGGATCACCCATCCACCAAGTTCAGAGATTTGTGTCCTTTTCCAGATGCTCGGGTACCTCCAAACTTTGAGGTACCCAAATTCAAAAGGTATGACGGTAGCGGGTGCCCCACAGCACATCTAAAAGCATTTTGTGGGGAACTCAATGCGATAGCAGGGAATGACGGATCTTTGATACGGCTCTTCTAGAAATTCCTCAAAGGTGACGCTTTGGATTAGTACACCTCGCTAGATAGCCATCAAATCAGAACTTGGGAAAGACTCTCCCAGGCATTCATCGACAAATTTTCGTACAATCTGAACATGGCTCCGAGAAGGGCAGATCTGGCTACCTTGAAACAAAAAAGCGACGAATCATTGTCAGCATACGTAGGACGATGGCAGGCCATGGCAGATCGAATGAGAAACCCCATCGACAACAAAGAACAGATATCCATGATCGTTTATTCAGCAAATCCCAGCATTTTAGGATATCTGATCTCATACCCATACGTAAACTTCTCTCAGCTCATCCGGCCTGGAGAACAAGTGGAAGCCAGAATCAGAACCCGAGCCATTTCCTCATGGCCACACCAGGCCCCCACAATCAGAAGAAACAAAGTTGAGAGGAAACCCGTTGGATACGGGAATGGAAACAGCAATGCTCCCGCACAATGCACTACTAGATTAACAATATTGTCGCCAACACTCAAGGCAATCAGTATGCTCCGCAACTGGAGCTACAGCAAGACAGGCAGTACCAGCCACAATTAAATAGGTAGTACCAACCACAGTAAGCCCAATAGGGATATCAGGCACAACCGTCTCAACAACAATAGCAACAACCTAAGGGGAATGAGCAAGGCCCATACAAACAGGCAATGATAAGTAGGAAGTTCACCCCTTCGGCATAAACATACAGTCAGGTTCTGACGATGTTAATACAAAAAAAAACTTTTAACACTGCTCCAGCCTCGACTTCCACATAATCCTTTGCCACCTGGTTATAATGAAAATTTGGCCATTTGACGAACCACTGCTTCACTCTGAAACATGCGATCCAAGATTTAATTGAAAGCCGGAAGATTGCGATCACCCCACAGGCTAACGATATGGCTCAAGTCAACATTCTTCAAAATCCCCTGCCATCACATCAAGCAAGACCCAACACACTCGGTACCTCTACCATCAACCACATTGAGGGAGGGCGACCCAAGTACTCCTCTCCACATCATTCCATACAGGAAATCATGCCCGGCACAACAAATCAAACATGGAGACACTGACAGGAGGCATCGCCTGGGCCACAGGTATTTCTTGAAGCAGCGCAAACAACACATCCTCTCATATTCCTTAAAGAAGCACCGCCAACGCAGCCTCTTGTCCTTGAAGCAGCACTTAGCAGGTCACACCCTTAACATCTCATCCCCTAAGGGGCGCATTCAGCCCTAACCTCGGTAAATCCAAGAAGGTCGAACTCTGAACCCCTCATTCTTCCAATAGGCCTCCCTGACCTAGCCCCGCTAACCTTACAAAGGACACCCCCGGTCCAAACACCAAGAAAACTCCATCGACAAATCTCACTAAGATACGGTCACATTTCAAGAGAAATCATTAAGTCCACCGCAAATAGTTCCAGCGACAACTTCTCAGCCTCAAGAACCAATGATATACCTGGAAGGGAGAACAGTTCCCTCCTATAACACGAAGGCAGTCCCATTGCATTACCCAGAACGCGCCGAAGTGGGCAACAACAAAAGGTATTTTAAGGGAGACAACCAGAACCCAAAGGATACCCGGGAAACTTTGTCGGGAACCACTCACGAAACCGATGCTGCTTACGACATAGCAGCTCAGTTCAAATCCATTCCCGCACAAATTTTCATCTGGGAACTCTTATGCACATCAAAATCGCATCGAGAAATCTTTGCGAAAACATTGAATGATGCACATCTCCCCTTACGTATCTCTCGAAATGGTGGCAAGTATAATCGGACAACTCCTCGCACCACAAGCCATCACTTTCTCTTATGAGGAGTTGCCACCTGAAGGTCGCAAACATGGGCGATCATTAAATATAGTTGTCCGTTACGAGAATTTCAAAGTTCCACTTGTACTCATAGACAACGGATCAGGCCTAAATGTTTGCCCTTTGAGGACTGTCGAACGTTTAGGGATAAAACCGTCTTCTTTCCGACCCAGTACTATGAGCATCCGAGCCTTCGATAACTCTTAGAGGCAAGTCGAGGCAAAAGTCGACATTGATATACAAATTAGACTTGACATGACACTTGTCACGTTCTAGGTCATTGACATCCCTGCCTCATTTAACCTTCTGTTGGGGCGGTCATGGCTCCATGCTGTCGGAGCCATCCCATCTACCCTCCATCAAATGGTTATATTCCCTTCGGGTAATCGAATCATCTCAATACCGGCTGAGCCAGAAATCATCCTACCAATGGCGGTCAATATCCCAGAAATTGACATCTCAGTGATTGATGTTCAGCATACCGAGGGTGACATATCGTATCACAATTTCGAGTTCGAAATTGTGAACTCAATCGCCAATCCACACTCTCTCGTTGCTGAATATGTCGTCCCCCTTGCTGAACGATTAATTTTAAACTACCGAACTGAATTCCATGAAAAATGTATGGTAGTAAAGCCAGCATGTGCCAACTTACAGAGACAGGGACTAAGAAATTAACTGACACCAAAAGATCAAGCTGAAAGGCCAAAAAGGGGTCAACCATTCAAGTGCACACCTATTGAATTCGTCAAAGCTGGGACAGTTTGTGGGGACACGATGATCTCTCTTGAAGATCACCTCCGGCGACTCAAACTCACAGAACATTCCAGCCAAGAATTCATTTGGCCGCCCATACGGTGGGATAAGATCCCCAGGACATCAAAAGCACACTCAATGCTAGGGGCAAAACCCCCGGACCCATCACATGAAGTTAGGGGCATGGAAACAGGTCCACCTATGGAGGACCCAAGACCAAAGGTGCCTCTTACAAAGGATACAAGTAAGAACGGGGAGGCACCCATCCCGACTCACAGTCAACGGGACACACTCCCACCACCAACAATTAGTAACATAAAGGGCAGAAGCAGCCCATCTATTAGATCGATAAAGGGAAGTGGCCTTCCCTTGATTGGACAAACATCAGGATCCCACCATAAGGTGAATCTGAGGAGCCCTAAGAGCTCCAGCTCCTGAGCGAAGAGATCGAATCAGATTCCGACTTTGAGCCCAGCCCAGCAGACATCATGGTCATCGAGATAGGTGACCCTCAGGAAAAAATAGGTCAGAATAGCAGGATCGAAAGGGAGAAAGAACCAGGATGGACAACTACTCCCCTAACGATCGAATCAGCCGGTAGACCATTCATGGATGCCGGTCCCAAAAAAACACCAATGTAAATAGTAGTTGGTACCCTGAACTAGGATAGGATCAATCATGGTTCGCAACATCGTCCTGTTCGGGACCCTTTGGCAATATAAAAAAATCAAAAATTTTCAAAACACAAAAACATCATGCATTCCAAAAAACACAAAAACATCATGCATTCCAAAAAACACAAAAAAATCAAATATTCCTCAAAATCACAAAGCATCATAAAATTCTCAAAATACAAAAAACAATAGAAAATTTTTCAAAAATCACCTTGCCAAACACTTCGCACACTCTGCTAGAGTTCGAGGTCGACTTGTATGATTTCGATATAGAGTTAGACTTCGAACTCATGGGTTTGGATGAAGCCCTGGATGAGGGAAATGATGATACAACTCTCGAACTCGAGGACTCTCTCAAAAGTTTCGAAATGAAGGCTAATGTTCTGGTAGATGACTTCGAAATTGTGAACTTGGGATCACTGGAACTCCCCAGAGAAGTGCACATCGGTAGATCACTGTCTCCGGAATACAATCAGAGGATGATGGAACTCCTGAGACCGAGGTTGTCCAACTTCGCTTTCTCTTACGAAGATATGCCAGGGCTTGATGAAGATTTAGTAGTACACCACTTGCCTACAAAGCCAGACATGAAGCCTATCAAGCAGAAGTTGCGAAGAATGAAGCTAGAATGGGCCCTGAAGGTCCGTGATGAAGTCATCAAGCAATACAATGCGGGATTCTTGGTAGTCTCTAACTATCTGAAATGTCTCGCAAACATCGTACCAGTTCCAAAAAAGGATGACAAAGTCAGAATGTGCCTCGCTTTTAGGGATCTCAACAAAGCGAGTCCCAAAGACGATTTTCCTCTGCCTCATATCGACACACTGGTAGATAATACTGTTGGACACAAGATCTTCTCCTTCATAGACGGCTTCTCCGGCTACAATCAGATCAAGATGGCCATTGAAGATCGAGAGAAGACTTCTTTCATCGCACCAAGGGGAACTTTCTGCTACCGGGTTATGCCCTTCGGGTTGAAGAATGCGGGAGCCACATATCAGCGAGCTATGACTGCCTTATTTCACGACATGATAAACGAGGAAATAGAAGTCTATGTGGACGACATGATCATCAACTCTTGCACGATCAAAGGACATTTCGAAGACCTCGAGAAGCCTTTCGACGGGCTGAAAAAGTTCAAGCTCTGGCTTAACACGCAAAAATGTGTCTTCGGCGCAACCGGAGGCAAACTGTTAGGCTTCATCGTCGGCGAAGATGACATACGGGTGGACGAGACCAAGACAAATGCAATCATCGAAAAGCCACCGCCCAGGACTGAAAAGGAGATTCGGGGCTTCCTCGGACGGATCCAGTATATCAGCCAATTCATCGCACAACTCACACCCATCTGTGAGCTCATATTCAAACTTCTCAGGAAGAATTCACCAAAAGAATGGAATGACAATTGTATGACGGCCTTCGACAAGATCAAAAAGTACCTGCTAAATCCTCTAGTGCTCATGCCACTTACCCTAGGTAGGCCACTACTGCTATATATCTCCGTCGCAGTAGAAGCAATCGGATGCGTTCTTGGCCAACATGACGATACAGGAAGAAAGGAGCAAGCGATCTGCTATCTAAGTCGACGATTCACAAGCTATAAAGCCAAATATTTCACCTTGGAGAAAACGTGCCTCGCCCTAGTCTGGGCAACACAACATCTACGACAGTACATGATCACTCACCCAATCCTTCTGCTCCTCACATGGACCCGTTAAAGTACTTCTTCGAGAAACCAGCACTAACGGGTAGGATCGCAAAATGACAACTACTGCTTTCAGAGTTCGACATCACATATGTCACTCAGAAAGCAATCAAGGGACAAGCACTGGCCGATCACCTAGCAACACACTCATAACCTGATTACCAACCACTGAAGACCTTCTTCCCTGATGAGGATATCCTCTTAATCGAGGGAGAGGAAGACAGAAAGACGGGGGAGTGGACACTCTTCTTCGACGGAGCCGCAAACTCAAAAGGGAACGGAGTAGGCGCTATACTCTACTCTCCCGATGACGTCCCAATTCCCATATCCAGGCGACTGGCATTCCAATGTACTAACAACGTGGCTGAATATGAAGCATGTATCGCCGGTCTAAAAGAAGCCATAATCCTCAACGCGAAGAAGTTACGAGTCTTCGGATACTCGCAACTCATCATTAATCAGACAAATGACGACTGGAAAACCAAGGATGAAAAGATGATCCCGTACCACGTCTATCTGGAGAATTTAACCGAAGAATTCGAAGAAATCATATTCTCTTACATGCCCTGAGCCAAGAATCAATTCGCAAACGCTCTGCCTGCCCTCACCTCAATGTTGGAGATCCCAAAAGGAGTTGCTGAATGTGAACTCACTGTCGAACTCTAGGAGGAGCCCGTATTCTGCCTACAGATCATCGAAGCTGAAACTCCCTCGAATGATCAGCCGTGGTACACTGACATTAAAGAATATCTCGAACATTAAAAGTACCCGGAAGGAGCAACACCACCTGATCGTCGCACTATCCAACGGCTAGTGGCACAGTTCGTGATCACCGGGGGTATCCTCTACAAGCGATCCTTCAACCAAGTCCTTCTCCGCTGTGTGGATGAAATAGAAGCAACGCAAATCATGTCAGAAATCCACAAAGGACTATGTGGCCCACACATGAATGGACATATGATGGTGAAGAAGATCTTACGACTCAGCTACTATTGGCTTACGATGGAGACAGATTCTTGCAAACATGTCAGAAAATGCTTCAAGTGTCTGGAGTATGCAAACCAGATCCATGCGCCTGCTTGTGAACTATACAACCTGAAAACACCATGACCCTTCTCCATATGGGGACTTGACATCATCGTCAAGACCCCAAAGCTTCAAACAGGCATGAGTACATCCTGGTGGCAGTAGATTACTTCACCAAATGGATAGAGGCAGCATCCTACACCACTATCGCAGCATATCATATGGTCAAGTTTATGAAGAACAACATCATTGGCCGCTATGGGGTCCCTCAGGCCATTATCACAGACAACGGAACTCCGTTCGGCAATAAAAGGATGAGTGATTTCCTTAACAAGTTCAAGATCCAACATCATAGTTCAAGTCCTTACCGTCCTCAAATGAATGGTGGGGTTAAAGCTGCAAATAAAACTATCATCCACATACTGGAGAAAATGGTGAAGACATATCGCGATTGGTCAGAAATGCTTCCTTACGCACTCTGGGCCTATTAGACGTCTGTGCGGTCTGCTACAGGTGCAACTCCATATGAGCTCACATACGGAATGGAAATAGTGCTACTAGTCGAAATCAAAATTCCATCACTCTGGATACTGCTAGAAAGCGAAGTCGAGGAAGGCGAGTGACAACAAGCAAGGTATGATCAACTGCATCTGGCAGACGAAAAGCGCATGCATGCGCTAAACCACTCCCAATGTTATCAAAGAAGGATTGCATGGGCCTACAACAAGAGGGTCCGAAAGAGAAGTTTCAAAGTCGGTGACATGGTCATGAAGCGTATCTTACTGCCGCACTTGCTAGATCCAAGAAGAAAGTTCAAACCCTCGTGGAATGGACCGCTGATCATTCGGGAGGCACTCCCAGGAGGCGATCTTCCCGAGCCCATCAAAGCCGACAACGTAAAGATTTATCATGGGTAACCATACCTAACATTGTCAATGATCACAATCGCAAAGCTGTACCCATCACTTTCCCTAACTAAAATAAAAAAAATATATCCACCATCTCTCCCATCAGAAATACCATCTCTCCCATTAGAAATGCCCATCATTTCTCCCAAAAAAAAAGGAAGAGAAAAAAAAAACAAAAACAAAAACAAAAAAGAAAAAGAAAAAAAGAAACAAAAAAAAAGAGGGAAAAAGGAAAACTCAAAAGGAAAACAAAAAGGAGAATGAAATAAGATTGACCGCATCCCCAAATCTGCCCTGACATAAAACAGCTTACGATTGTGATAAAAAACAAGGACAGGAAAGGTAACCAGGTGGCCGGCTATGAAGGATGTCTCTCCATCTCTTCTAGCACCCAAAAAAAGAAGAAGAGAAAATAACAAAAAAAAGGGGCGAGGTGAAAACCCGAAAGGGCGCCTCGAGTAAAAACAACGGACATGTAGTGGACTTGGTGAATACCTGAAAAGGCACCAAGGGTAAAAAAACAGCACAACTGCCAAGGGGCAGGCAAGATCAAAAACTCAGGACGTAGTGAAAATCTGAAAGGACGTTACGGGTAAAATTGACAAGAAAGCCGATCGTGGTGAAAACTTGAAAAGGCGCTATGGACAAAAATGGCTAGAAAAGGAAAAAAGTGCAAGAATAGGAAAAACCAAGGCAACAACCAAAGTGAAGAAGCACAAGGAAAAGATAACTCCCGGATCAGAATTCTGCCAGACTCTACCCAAATCCAAGGGGCATGATCCTAGTATGCGCTACTTTCAGGGAATCGGGATCCCTAGTAAACAACTCAGAATACCGGATTCGACGTGGGTTAAGTTCAATATTCTGATTCCACCATCCAAAGCACAAATCCAAACACAAGCAAACACTGACAAATTTGTCACAAACAAAAATTTTCATTCCTTTCAAAAAGTCTTTTTGTACATTGCTTTCATTCCTTTACATGAACAAAAATAAAAACATACATGCATATATAGGACAAGCAGCCAACAAAGTCGGGGATCCATCAAGTCAAGTTCAAAGCCCACAAGGCCCACATTTCAAAGCCCACAAGGCCCACATCTCAAAGCCCACAAGGTCCACAAGTTCAAAGCCCAAGAGGCCCACATTTCAAAGCTCACAAGGCTCACAAGTTCAAAGCCCCAAAGGCCCACATTTTAAAGCTCACAAGGTCCATAAGTTCAAAGCACAAAAGGCCCACATTTCAAAGCTTACAAGGCCCACAAGTTCAAAGCCACAGAGGCCCACATTTCAAAACCTACAAGGTCCACATGTCAAAAGCCCACCAAGCCCATTGGTTAAAGGCCCATGGTTCAAAGCCCATGTTTTCAAGCCAAAGAGGGGCATCTATAGACACTCCACCCAGGCTAACATCTTAAGAAAGCTAAGACAATCCGAGAACCATGATCATATTCTAAACTTAACCTTAACTCAAATCTCAGCCTAAACCCTAAATCCAACATAACTCCAGCTTAAACCCAAATCCTAACCTGAGCCATTACGAGCCATCATTCAAGCCAGACCATGTCTAAAATCGATCCATTTCTCAGGCTATTTCCGGGTAACAATCGAGCCAATTTTGAGCCATTTGAGCTAAATATCCAAAACGGACTTTGTTCCACTCTTAGGACTCAAAAAAGGACCCACCGGCTAAATTTTGGGAGAAACTGTACCCGAAGCGGTAGTTTAACTACCGCCGGTGGTCATCAAACTTTTGCTTCCTCTCAAAAAATGTGCGCCCGACGGTAGTCCGAGTACCGCCGCTCGCCGGACACGTGTGTCCTCCGAGCAACAGTTGTCCCTTAACCCAAAAGTCAACTTTCTTCTGAATTTACCCCTCTAGGCTTTACTATTTACCATTTTACCAACCCTAAGAGCCAATGGGAATGCGCTACGTGACACTTCTCTCTTCTTAACCACTCACAAGCTGCCATGTCATCCTTTTAACTCTTACCTACCTACCATTTACCAAAGGACCATTGGAGAAGGCTATAAATAGCCCTCTCCTCTTCACATTTCAAAAACAACTACTTCTCATTTTCAAGCCTAAGTGAGAGGGAGAGAAAGAGAAAGGGAGAGAGTGAGGGTGAGGAGGAGCTCCCAAACCTCCAAGTCCAGATTTTTCAGCTATCCCCTTAGCCTAGTCCCTACCCTCCCAACCACCCCAATCCCCAAGTCTAGCCCGGATTGATCATGGCTCAGTCTATGTCTTACCCTACTCAAGATTAAGCCAAAGATTCATTCATTTTACATGCAAACATTCATCATGACATCTATTCCCTTCTCAATCCCCCTGCTTCTTTAGATCTCTAGTGAGCGTATGCTCTGTGACTTGTCGTACATCGGATACTGTCACATTAGAAATTCCTAGCAATCTAGTCCATTTTTCTTAACCTTTTGGCATAAGCATCATTACATCCGATTCTAGACACATTCTGGGACGCATGCTCTGTAGTTTGCCGAAATTTCAGATCTTGCTGCATCAGAAATCTGTATATGCCTAGTCCTATCCCGACCATAGCATCCATCCCTTGAGATTTTCTTACCATACCAAGTAGAGACCGTACATTCGTACGAGCAGAGAGGGTGCCTAACACCTTCACTCTTTGTAACCAAGATCCCTTACTCGGAATCCTGGATCGTAGACCAGGAGTTAATCTAAGGTAGGAGAGTCTTCGGATTTCTCTAACCTTACATATTCCGCGGGTTCTAGTCGACTGCGGGATTCTGAGATTAATTGACTAGTGGCAACTCCAACATCCACGAATTAGCTTAATCACCCCCACCACCAAAAACATAACATATAAATTAGCGTGGGCGCCAATTGTCAGTGTCTACAGTTTCCTACGCTTAAGTTCCAGAAGTAAGAAGGAAAAAAAAGTTGATGATTATGGTTAGAAGTGTATCTTCATCGGCTATAGCGAAGACTTAAAGGCATACAAACTCTACAACCCACTAACTAATAAGGTGGCGGTAAGTAGAGATGTGGTGTTCTGCAAGGAAGAAGCCAGAAAGTGGAACTAGGAAGATTTGGCCAAAGAAAATCAGGTTGAGGCCGAAGAACATGAAGAAGAGAGGTATGTGAATCAGGAGCAGACACCCACATCACCCGCTTCGGATCGCGGAAGTTTAGGAGTACGTTCCGTCTCCACCGAAAGTACTTCATCAAATCAGAATTCAACAAGTACATCTTCATCTAATTCTCCTTCACCTTTGGCTCCTATTAAAGTGAGAAGCCTCAACGAGATCTACGCAAAAACTGAGAAAGTGAATTTGCTTTGCCTATATGCAGACAACGAGCCTTTCACATTCGATGAGGTCGTGAATGAAGAATGTTGGAGAAAGGACAGATCCATGCTATTGAGAAGAATCACGCATGGGAGTTGATCTCACTCCCTAAAGGCCAGAGGACCATTGGTCTCAATGGGTGTATAAAATCAAGAAGAATGTCGATGGAAAGATAGAACGATATATGGCAAGGCTTGTAGCAAAGGGCTACAAACAGAAATACGGGGTAGATTATGAAGAAGTTTTCGCCCTAGTTGCTCGCCGTTGATACAGTGAGGATGATTATTTCCATTGGAACTCATCATAGTTGAATGATCTACCAACTAGATGTGAAATCTGCATTCTTAAATGAAGTACTAGAAGAAGAAGTTTACGTTGACCAACCTGAAGGCTTTGTCATGCAAGGGGAGGAACATAAGGTGTATCGGTCGAAGAAAGCCCTGCATGGGTTGAAGTAAGCCCCTCGTGCTTGGAATGCATGAATCGATGGTTATCTTCAAGATAATAGTTTCATCAAATGTTTGTATGAGCATGCCGTCTACATAAAGAAGAATACCCATGGGGATATATTTATAACTTGTTTATATGTTGATGATATGCTATTTACAGGAAACTGCCAAGTGATGTTTGTAGAATTCAAGCAAGCTATGTTCAAGGAGTTCGAGATGACTGACGGTGGATTGATGTCATTCTTTTTGGGCATCGAAGTGAAACAACAAGTCGGTGGCATTTATATATCACAGAAGAAGTATGCATAAAACTTCTTGAGAATTTTTGAATGACCAAGTGTAAAGCCGTAAATACTCCCTAGCAACATTCCTGAAGATGACAAAAGAAGGAGAAGGAACAAACGTGGACTCGACTATATTTAAGAGTCTGATTGGAAGTCTCAGATACCTCACAATCACTAGGCCAGATATTGTTTACATTGTTGGTGTTCTAAGTAGGTACATGGAAGCACCAAAAGAATCACCCTAGCTTATTGAAAAAAGAATCCTTAGGTATGTAAAGGAACCATGGAATTCATTCTTTTCTACCCATACAATGATGAAGCAATATTATATGGATACTCAGACAGTGATTGAGGAGGTGACTAAGATGAAAGGAAAAACACAAATGACTATGTATTTTATCTGGGGTCGACTGCCTTCACATGGAACTGTGGTCACTTTGTCTACATGTGAAGCAGAGTATGTGGTAACATCGTCCACGGTCTATGAAACAATTTGGTTGAAGAACCTGCTAAAGAAGTTAAAATATCTACAGGAGGAATCCACAGTTATATACGTGGATAACCAGTCAGCACTTGAACTTGCCAAAAATCCGGTGTAGCATGAATGGAGTAAGCACATTGATACTAGGTATCGCGTCCTAAGAGATCAAGTAAAGTAGAAAATGGTGAAATTGGAGTATCACCATACTACTAAACATGCGGCAGATATTTTCACCTAGGCGCTATTGACAGATGCATTCAGACAACTAAGATCGATGCTCGGAATGAAGCCAGTTATTGTTTGAAGGGGAGTGTTGGAACATCCAAACCAAACTGTCCAGATTCATCAGATACATTCTTCCTGCTATTTTTCAGATACATCCTCCCTAGTAATTTCCAGACTCATCTATATCCATCCTCCCTAACATTTTTCAAGTTCCAGATCCATTCTCCTAGCTAAGGATGGTAACTATTGGTTTTCCAAAGCTTTGAAAATAGGCATCCTTTGGTTTTTGTAAAAAGTAATTAATGCTATTGCCCTTATCTCACATAAAATCATCTATAATGAGGGCATTTTAATCTTTTTACAATGTATCAAATGTAACAACCCGAATTTTTGTGTGCGAGTTTACCCTTACGTAAGAATGAACGGTTACACTTATTCAACTCTACACTCGTAGATCTATTAATTTTAACAATCTATCTATAGTTTAACTTGAATCTAAATAGTATAAAGTAATTTTCACCCCCAGATTACATCAACTGACTATTAATTAATAGGACAAACCCCCGAATACCTTAGTATTCTCACCCGTTCATCAAACCAACCGTTAAATCAACTATTTACCGCTAGATGAGGATATCTGACCGACCGCTTTAAATTTGGACCCCTCGATCAACGTAAAGTAACTACCAGATCTTCATATCCACTCGTACACACATCAAATTAACATTCTGATCCATTCATCTTATTTGTCACTTATGAATATGCTTAATTTACCCTCAACATCATGATATAAGCATTTTACACCTGTGAACCAATAACTTGAATCTAACAATATACATTTCTAACATATACCACATCCAAAAACCACTTTCAATGTATCCATTTGTGAAAACGACCGTACGATAACCCGTAACTGTGATTAACATCCTAACTATTTAATTACTTAAATTTTGGACCATTAATTGATCATCCATCACAGTCTGATCTGCTAACCGGGCCATCCAAATGTCTAAATGAACCATTCATTAAGGAGATCATAGAGTATACATCAAAACTATCGATTAATTTTTACATATGATGTCGGTAAACATTGTTTTGAGTTATAAATAGGCCTAAGCCTTTAAATAATAGGCATCTTAGTCATCCTTGAGAGATCAAGTCACAAACTTGGTTTGTTTATATAGCACGTAAAATGGTGATCTTCGGTAAAGTTTCGCTCTAAATTAACCATCTGAATAGAAAATATTTACGTTTAAAGATTTTTATTAAAAATGTGAGATGAGAGTCATCCATCTCTAGAGCTGGGCATGTCTGACTCGATCCGGTAGAGCCGACCCGATCTGACTAGATCCGACCCGATTCGAACCGAACCGACGGCCTGGATTGGTGCGGTTTGAGTAGGGTCAGTCTGATCCGACCATTCATCAGATTAAGTTTGGTTCAATGCCAATCCGAACCGATCTGATCCGGGATCCGATCAGATCCGATCCGATCCAGTCATATAGTATGAAGTTAAAATAGATTGAGAAATAAAGGGCTGAGGTTAAAATAGAGCCATTGGATGTTTGCATCATCAGTGCTTCTACTTTTCCGATGGTATGGTCCACTTGAGCCTTGGATGTGCATAAATTTTGGGTTCAACCCCTAAAATGATCTAGAAAAACGAATGGACGGTGTGGATCAACCACATGCATTCACGATGGGCCCACATGCACGGCAACTATACTACCATGTGTGGCCTAGATAAATTTCAAATTAATTGCTTGTATCACATGTAAGCTACTGACAAGTGACAAGTTGAGTAGCCAGCGAGACGCCATAGTGAAGTGATGTCACCAGGTTCTGTGGGACCAACCATGATGTATGTGTTGTATCCACACCGTCCATTAATTTGTAGAGATCATTTTAGGCCATGAGACAAAGAATGAGTCAGATCTAGATTTGGAGTGGACCCCACCATAGAAAACAGTGGGAAGAGTGACTCTTACCGTTGAAACCTTCCTAAGGTCCACTATGATGTTTATCTGAGATCCAACGTGTTCACAAGTTAAGATAGACATGAAAGAAGGGAAAACACAAAGTTCAGTTTGATCGAAAACTTTTGTGGGCCTTATAAAATTTTAATGGTGGGCATCACTCTCTCCACTGTTTTCTGTGGTGGGGTCCATTTGAGCTTTGGATCTAACTCATTCTTTGGCTCCTGCCCTAAATTGATATCTCCAAATGAATGGACAGTGCGGATACAACACATATATCATGGCTGGTCCCATAGAACTTAGTCACGTCACTTCAGTAGGGAGTTACGCTCTAGCCTCCAGCTACTCAACCTGTCAGTAGGCAGTAGCTAATCTGCGTCCCACGCGAGGTACACAGGACAGGCTGTTGTAGTCTTTTAGATACGTGTCGTGCGAAGACGAGCGCATAAGCACCTCGAGCTCCGAGTTGTACGAACGGCTCAAATTAGATCAAAGTTACATGGGCCCCACGATAATGTTTATTTTCGATCTAATCTGTTAATAATGTTAAAAATAACTCTAGCCTTCCAGCGACGGATGAATCTCGGTGCATTGATGGTCCTGGGCACACGTGGTTATGTTATCATTAAATTAGAACTGTTAATCTGTGTGACCCCACCAATTTTTTACTAATCTACAATTTTTTTTTTATATTGAAAATAAATATCTTGATGCCCACTTTTCAGTTAGAATATCGAAAAATGAAGAAAGAGATTTTGGATGGTCCAGAATAAAAGGGGAAAAGTGATTGTTAACTTGATCGATTGATACTTCAATTTGTGTGGATTATGGAACTGCACCATCTATTAGTAGGGCCCTACCTTCATCGACTCTGTGATTACTTGCACATTGGAGTGGAAACAAATCGAGACATATGAAATGCACAATGTTCTAGAAACTCCTCAACGGACAGAAATTATGCCATTCCTCGTTAGAAATGTGATGGAGACACATATACTTCTGTCCCATCAATATCGCATGCTTTCTCGGGATCCTCGTCATTCATTGGCCCCGAATAATTGACTGGTCCATTGATCAAGTGGGCCACACAAGTATGAGAAAATGGGTGGCTAAAACAAATCAATTGGTTTTCCATACTTATCATATTTACGTAGCCCAATCTGAATGGTACCCAACCTGATCCGATTTGGTTTTCTTGACCGAGTCGGACTCGGTTTGGGTCAAGCTAGTAATGCATCGGATCGGATTGAGTCAGATGACCCGAACTCGGTCCCAGATCTGATCGAGTTTGGCTCAGGCCATGTAGAATCCGGACCAAGTCGAGTTAGACCCAATCTGATCTGACTTGGTTCGATGCCCAGCTCTCTCCGTCTCCATGAGATAATGATAGGGTATGTTATATAATATATTTATTTTTTTTAAAAATAAAATACAACGTATTCATGTTAAAGACGTCTAGCAACCCACGTCTCTAAAAGACTCCAGCAACTACACTCCATTGCTATCGTCCATCTAGTAAAACATCAAACCATCTGTCACCGTCCACCGTATGTGATGTCCCAATGTGATCTGACGAAGTAAATGGTCAAGTGGGATTGCTGGTATACATCTCAGTGGCACCCACGTTAAAATAAAAATAAAATAAAATGAAAAAAATATAAAATAAAATAAAATCACGACGTCCAGTATATGCACCAAAACTGGAGAAGCTTTCCATACTTATCTTCCTTCTTCGTCCGGGACGGGTGTGGGGACCCATCTCGTGTGAACCGTTCATCATGAGGGACCTACTTGCAGATCCAAGCCATTAATCAAACCAGGGCTTGAATGAAGTTTTTAACATTAGGTATTCCCTGCCCGAACTAGCACTGTATGGCTCATCCGAAGCCTAGAAACTATCTCATTTTTTGGATTGTATTCAGGTGTGACCTGGAGAACTGATGAATGGTGTGGATCCCTTACCAAACCCTTCTACAGACCCCATCTATCATCCCATATTTCCCCCAATCCACAATTAAATATTTGAAGCGAAGGAGATCCCTTTCCGTTCTGTGTAACCATCCAGCCGCACATGATTATCTCTCTCGAAAATCTCGGTGAGATCCTCTCTAACTCATCTTAACCATTTATAAATCTCCATCCGATGCTTCTCATTGGTCTAACACTTCTCCATGAAGAGAGTCATTCAAAGAACTCCGCCGAACACAACCTTTTCTCTTCGTGATGGTCAAACACATCAACCAAAACTCGTTAGAGCTTCAAATTATTACGCCTCTGAACTTCCTTTGATCAATCTGATCTGTCCATTAACTCCAAAAACGTGGCCAAGCCCTCTAAATCATCTCCAAGTAAGTCGTTTGATTAAACCCAAGCATTTGTTCAAACACAGCATGCTCTCATGGTATCATTGCACCATATATAGTAAACCGCTAACCTCTACATGGATGTTTATATTTTGCTTTTAATATGGGAATTGGGGCCTAGCCCATGCTGACATGTGAGATCCGATCCACACCGTCCATCTGATTATTGACGTTAAATTATGTTAGGACCACAAATATTAGGTCGATCTGACCATCAAGTGAACCATGTCAATTAAATGGTATTTGTTAAAAAGAGAAGTATTAAAAATATATATATATATACCATGTGGGCTACTAAGGTTTTAGATGAGACTGATTATTTGGCCCTACTTAAACCATTTCTTAACAGGTCATTAATTAGTTAGGATCTGACCGATGTATTTAAAGTGTACTCTAAATCTTAAATAATAAAAATCTCAAAACTTTTATTCATATCTAAAAAACGGAGTAGAATTCCAGAGTTTGTTAGTTTGACACGTAGGATTATCGATCCAAACCGATAGAGAGATCCTAACCAAATTTGACAGAGCATGCACTCTATTAGTTCAACTCGGTCCGACCAACAAAGGGTAAAAATATACTATTTACACTTTGAATTTAAGGACTCTGATGAATTGAGTCATATGATTTATAATTAATTAACTATAATTATTGGGTTATTTGAAATATACATGAAAATGGTAGAAACCAGTTTAATTAATGAAGTGAGTCCTGCATGAAATGGTTGTGATTACATACCCTATATCAAGGGCTAGATCTAAAGAGATGTAGATTTGAGAATATTGTGAACCCTGATCATGTCCTCGATCAATTAAAGGTGGGCCCTGTCATATGAATTCATATAAATCAAGATAATGATTCTATGTACATGTTGTATTTTAGGAATTTCTAAATTATCATATTTTGATTATTTGAAAAACAATTCAACCTCGCCAAATCATCAAGTGAGTGATCCTAACCAGTTTCCTCTCCGTTGTACTTAAAGTAGTTGTTTGATTGATATGTTGAGTGTAATTCTTTGTATTGATTGTTTTATTGTATTTGTTTAAGCTTTAAATTCTATGGATATAACATGATGATATATGCGACAACATGCTAATATGATGCATGGATCATTTTCATTCATTCATGTCATGCATAGTGCACTTACGTTGAATCCTAGGGGCACGTCCTAGAAGACCTGTAGGTACTTACACTACCGGGTGACCTAGGGGACCATCCCTGAATGGCCACAATACATGGAAGCCTACCAAGATGGTGGAAGCCTATCCAAAAAGGGTAGATGCGGGTTGATGGAATCCAACTCAAGCAAGTGGACTGATCTACCCACTTGATGCATTCATGCATCAATGCATTTCATAACATCCATGCATTTCTATTTTAATTATGACGTGTATGAACCATGATGAGTTCACTCACTAGCCTGACCAGCTAATGTCATGGATTGACAACTGTACAGAAACGAATGAAACGAGAAATTCAAACTAAGTGACGGAAAATGAGAACCGTTTTCCAGATGAATCATGAGACCATGTGCCGTATTTGGCGAAAGATAAACTTCTTATGATGGACTAATGACTTATTTAGGAGTTTGATTTCGTTTTGTATCTATTTGTACATAAATATGATTCACCATTGTTTATAAAATGATCGTGTTGAGCAATATTTGATTTATTATTTTATTTTATTTTATTTTTGTTGAATGAAGTTTCAAATTAGTGGACTCAAATGATTCATGTTCAAATGATGTAGTTTTAAATATATGATGATGAAAATTATAGGAAGGTAATACAAACTTGGATGAATGGATGCTAAATTTGGATGTAAACTTAGAATTCATTAAATTGTGCCTCTAAACAACTCTACAGAGAATGAATTAAGTATACTCAGTGTATGTATCATGAGCTGAAACTCGGGTCTGAGGGTGCACACTCTGTATCCGAATTTCGGGGTGTGACATCAAATATCGATATAAACGGTTGTAGTATTGCAAATTGTATGTAAGCAAGCAGCAAAAAACAATTCAATACAAAAAAGTTTTCCTTTTTCTCTTTGTAGTGTGTATAGTTCTAAGGCTTTGAAAAGCCAACAAAACTCACCATGATGTATGTATTGTATATCCACACCGTTTGGAGAGATCATTTTAGAGCATGAGACAAGGAATGAGTCAGATACAAAGCTCGAGTGGGCCCACCGTTGAAACCTTCCTAATGTCCACCGTAATGTTTATTTGAAAACTAACCCGTTTTTAAGTTAACACATATATAAACTAAAGGAAAAATACAAATATCAGCTTGATTGAAAACTAATGTAGCTGTAAGAAGTTTGTAATGGTAGGCGTTCAATTTCCACTGTTTTCTACAGCGGGTTTACATGAGCTTTGGATCTAACTTATTCTTTGGATCATGCTTTAAAATGATCTCTATAAATGAATGGACATATACATCATGGTGGAGCCAACGGAACTTGATGACCTCGCTTCAGTAGGAATCTGGATACTCAACCTCTCAGTAGCTAATCCGCGTTTCATGGAAGCAGCCTTCAGCTGATGAGTTCTTTCTCATTCGAGGTGCTCAAAACCCCTGACATGATCAAATATCCTGGTCCACCTATCAAATGGCCACGTACATATGACAACTCGGATGGCTAGGAAAAGATTACAGGAGGTTTAAAATTAATGAGATATGTGGCCTTTGATGAATGACAAGCATAATTTTGGGGTCTGGTTATGTTCTTGATGGTGCTCGCCGGATAGGCAGCTTGGTCTACCTCACATGTAACACGCTGGACTTTTTGGCCTTTTCTGATTTGATGAAAGTTTTCTCTTGAACGGATAGAGTTCCTCTTCAACTTTTTATAATCCTAAGTTTAGTTGTATTTTTATTTCAAAATGAAAAATTTTCCTCCAAAATTATTTCAGAAAGTAACAAAGTCAAGTTCGAGTCGGACTAGGCAAGCTTGGCTTAGCTCGACCCTACCATGGTCCAAGCTCAAGCTCAACTCATCTCAGTCTGTAAGCTCACTCTTCTAACTCGCCTCAGCTCGTTGGTTCGAGCCGAGTCGAGCTGGGATCGAGTAAGGTCAAGCGAGTTGTTCGAGTCAAGTTGATTTATATAAAATTTTAAAATAATATTTTTAAAATTATTATAAAATCATTAAAATGATAAAATTAAGATTGTTAAAATTGATGTATGTGTGGTGACCATAACAAATTACTACAATCTAACAAGTAACACATGAGAATGTTTGTTACTACAAAATCTTAAATTCACTCAACATTCATCGACAAATTGTTAATATTCATATGAGGAGCGTCTTTCTGAACCATAGATAAGAGAGTTATTACATTCATTTATTACATTCATTTGAACTCGATCCATCAGTATTACTTTTTTGTCCCATCCATATGATGCATTTTTAGTTTCATCACATTTTCCATCATGTCTAGGTCCGAGATCTAATCTATTCATTAGAAAGACACCGCTACATTGATGCCCTAAAAAAATAGTTTTTCCAAAGTTGATTAATAATTAAACAGCTAACCAAATAAGCTTAAAGTGAAAGAAAAAAAAGAAGAAGTGATTTTAATAATCGAAATCACAAACTAAAAAGGAGGGAAAAAACACCTTTTGAGGGAAGCCAAACACATGCATGGTAACAAATGTAGATAATTTTTCACAAGGAATATTGAAAAGAAAGAGAAAGGGTGAAAATTGAAAAGATTCAAGACTGAAAAAGTCATGCCAGCTCTTCTGTCAGATGTGCTGCAACATGAAGTTGATTTAACAGAGAAATTATAAGACCCTGTGGATAGGGTTGGTCACACATGTGACACATGAGCGTCAATCACTAGGGTATATATCATGTATTATTTCACGTCTCATTCCACATGCATGACATGTGGTCCCCATTTATTAGCCATGGATTCTTATGATATTTTGATTTGGTTGCTTTCAGGATTGCCTAGACAAAGCATGGCTTTTCAGGTGGGGCCCAATGCAAACATGCCCTGTCCTGAACGTCGGACTGCTACACTTATCAGATGGGCCAAAAACTTATTAAAAAACGGATGGTTAGGGTAAAGAAGGCCTGTAGTTAGAATTCAGTGTGCACATGTGACCTGTCTGTTGAGTGGAGTAGCATCAGTTTCGAGCCTGGGTATGTTCATGGCAGTGGTCCTGATGAGTGGCTTGGGTCTTCCTCACACGTAACACATTGGTGGACGCTGCTTGGTGGATCCCTGGATCCACTGAGGTTGGTAGATTCCTGACTGTGGGGCCCACCATGATGTATGTGTCTTATATCCACGCTGTCCATTTGATTTTCCAGTTCATTGTAGGAGATGATCCGAAACATGCAGCAGATCCAAATCTCAGGTGGACGAAACCACAGGAAAAAGTGGTGATTGACCAATAAAAACTTTTTGTCAGCCACAAAAGCTTTGAATCAAGAAAAATTAGCAATGTAGACGAGTCCGTACAACGCCTGTTTTTTGCTCCGCCCGGAAACTTATGTGACTGAAGGCAATTTTTTGACGAAAATACCCTGCCCGTTAGGATAAAGCAGCTGAAAAAGCAGGGGTATTTTCATCTTTCTAGGTTCGTCCGATACGCCTAGTAGTCTAGTTTGGTAATTAAGGGTTTTTTCGGGTCACGTGGGTAGTCTATACAAAAACGTACATTAAGCTAATATTTTTCTGGTCCCTTCATCCAGGTCTGTTTGACCTTATCAATAAGATGGATGGCAAAAAAACATTCCCGGTGGCCTCAAGAAGTTTTTAACGTACGGTGGAAGTTCAATCACCAGGTGGGCTAAAATTCTAAAACCCAGGTGGGCCACACCACCAGCAAACCGGTCTCCTGTCGTGAAACTCTTTGGCTAGTTACCCAAAAAAAGAAAAAGAAAAAAGAAGAGAATCTCTCAGAAATATTTGCCACATGGGACATATACCATATGGCCTTTCAGTTGGACGGTCAGGACCATCACCTTCAGGGTGATCAATGGGCCATGCTGACCGGGCCTAGGCCTAAAATTTAGGCCTGTTTATTAATGGGGATCAACTTGGGCTGTGAGTAAAAGCCTGTAGACCCAGCTCAATGAATAATCTGCATGTTCGGGCCCACCCAATCAATAATCTGCATCTTGCAAGGGATTGGTCCTGGCCAGTCCTAATAATCTAGGCCTGCGATTGGTCCTGCTTTGTATGGCCCGTCACATGCCTGGACCCGGTCCAATGGCCTTAAAAGATCTTGCAAGTGTTTAAATACATCCGCTGTTTGTACGAATGCGTAGCCTGCCTGATGGTTAAATGGCCTAAGCTTTTGGTCAGATCATGCATATGGCAGGTCCTACCTGATGAACGGACAGCTCGTCGTATCTCACGTTGGTATATATGACTGCTTGTGGAAGTGCTGCTGCAGAGATGTCTGTGGGGCTAGCAAAACGTACATGCAGAACCAAAGGAGCTTGATAATATGGTTTGCAAATCAGTTTCCATGTACTGTATGGGTCACCACCGATACGGGTTTGTATCGCCCCGAATTGCCCCTGTATCAGGTTGTTTCGGCCTGATACAACCAAATTGTTCATGGGCGATACGGGTTAGTATCTGGCCAAATGTACGAGTGTCAGACTGTCCTTCTTGTTGGTCCAACCTCTGGATGGCCATGCTTTAAAATCACACCTCCTTCCAATCCAAACGGCTCCTTTTGTAGCTCTACCATTTAGGATACTCTATCGGGATAAGGTTGGTCCGGTCCCCTGAGCACTGGTCCTGAACCTAATTAGGCCGAAAAGGGCATTGGTCTAGAAGCGAGAGTAGAAGGGTGGTCGGTCCGATTGGGGTCCCTAAGGTGGGTCCATTGGTGTAGATGTCCTACCAAAAATTATAGCTGGTTCACAAATTAGATGGGTCCCATGTTCATATGTCCTACCAAGGTTTTTTTTTTTTCTAAACAATGTGGTCCGCCTTTTGAGTGGGCCGTCCTGAGTTTAGGCCAAGGAATCTACAGAACAGAACCCTTAAGATAGATGGACGGTGTCTCCTACTTGTGTGCAACAAGTAAATCTCCAACAACTACATATTACGCTTGTGTGCATCAAAGGTAGGAATTGCCTGGCTCGGGCCAGGCCACGGTATGCCAAGGCCTAGCCCTTAACTGGTCCTGGTACTAATCAGGCTAAAAAGACCATGGCCAGGGCCAGCCCTTTTAAGAATACAACTGAAATGATCAAATGCTTGATATAGTACAATCTATGAAATATCAAGGAGTATCCCTTTTATCCATGATGAGTCCCACCATATAAATAGGTGTCCATGATGAGTCCTATCGTGTAAATAGTTTCAATCAGTGCATCATCACCTTCAATCTAGGAGTGCGTTTAAACAATACATGTACGTTGAATGGAAACCATTCGTAAGTGCCTTTAACCTGTCCATTCTTTTGTATAATGGTGGCCCACTTGATGATTGGAAGACCAATGAGCTGGGCCGGGGCAATTCATTATTGGCCCTAAACCGGCTCGGCCCAGACATTAGGCCAAGTTTAGGGGCCCAAGCCATTGCCACCCTAGTGTGCATCACGGTGCATGTCTTGCTTTCCGGTCTAGTCTATGTCGGGCTTCGCCATTCATCATTGACCCCAGCCCAGCTTGACTGAAGCACCGGGCCTGCATTTCAAGCCTGAGCCCCACCCTCCACCAAGTTTAGAGGTCCTGGCCCTATTTGACCGGGCCACCCAACCTAGATGAGGTTATGTGAGGAATGAATCATTGGTCCTCCAGAAAATGAATTTGGATATGGTGGTCATTAATTAGGGAGAGTTGTGTTTTATGGATCTTAATAGCCTGTTGAGCCATAACCTACAGGATACTTAAAACACATATCTAGATATCATTCTTTGATACTCCAGTGTGAGAGAATTGACTTGGGTTGGGATGAAAAGTCTTCACCATCAGAAATTGATTTGATGTTTGTTATGTCTTTACCCTTATCTTATATGGGAGTATTAAGTGTGTTGGAGTACTGCGGAAGCACACAAAGATAAATCAAGTAGAGCAATCCAATTACACCAAGCAAGCACAACACAAACATAATAGATTTAATGTGGAAAAACCCTTGTGGAAAAAAACCATGGTATAAAGCGACAAATATCACTATGAAAGCATAAAATTACAATACAAAAGAGATTACTCAATTTGAACAACCTCGAATCAATCCCCAAACTACACCCTTGAAACCCTTAGAATAAATTTAAAAGCTCTAAATACCTCTCAATCCCGATTACACCCAAATATATAGCCTTTAGAAGAATCACAATTGAAATAGGAAAGAAATCCCACAAATTTGCAAATTTGCACATACATTCGATGACACCTTCGATGAGACTTTGATGTCATTGAACCCACTTCGATGTCATCGAAATAATATCGAAACTGTCCAAAGACAAAACATGAAATTTCGAAAATTCTCGATTACATCGACTCATCTTCGGTGGCATCAAACTTGACCTTCGATGTCATTGAATACTCCTCGATGTCATTGTAATGACACCTAATATGTCCAGTAACTAATTGAAGGAAATCCAAAAAGATTTTATGGCATCGAAGCCTGCTCGATGGCATCAAACCTGACATCAACAGACTATTGAAATTACATATTTAAGACGTCTATTCAACAATATTTACAATATCTTCAATCATCAAACATGCAGCTTCTTGTCATCTTCTCTTATCTTTGCCTTACATCATAGTTCCATTATCACTTCTCATGCATACTCCGTCCTCATTTTATGCCTTCGCCCAGCTCAGAGAAGTCACACAAAACTTGAACTTCTATGCAGGAAACACCTTAGTGAGCATATCCGTCGGATTCACGTTGGTGTGAATCTTCTCCAGAGTCACGTCTCCTTCTTCAAGCACTTGTCGATCGGATAAAATGATAATGAACATTAATGTGTTTAGTACGTGAGTGATAAACAGAATTTTTAACCAAATTGATAGCGCTCTTGCTGTCACAATTACTCGGCACGGCCTCCCGTTGAAGCCTGAACTAATTTATCATGCCTCTCAACCAAACACCTTCCTTAAATGCTTCTGTCACTACCATGTACTCAGTTCCAGTTGTGAAAAGAGCCACCACTGACTAAATATTTGACATCTAACTGATTGCTTCACCCGCTGCACAAACGAGTAATCTGAAGTCAACTTTCTAGAATCAATACTGTATGTGTAATCTAAATCCACATACCCCACTAACTTGACCCATATTTTTTCAAAAGTTAAGACGTAGTTTTTTATACCTCGAATGTATCAAAGTAGTCATTTCACCACTTTCCAGTGTTACTTGCCGGAATTTAACATGTATCTACTCACAACACCAACTGCTTGTGAAATATCCAGTCTCGTAAAGACCATGACATACATTAAACTGTTAACAACATTCGAATAAGGTACGCGAGACATATACTGCTTTTCCTCATTTGATTTAGGACATTGTTCTGAGGAAAACTTGAAGTGAACGGTGTAGGGAATGCTCACCGGCTTTGCCTTGTCAATCCCATACTTGATCAAGACCTTCTCAAGGTATTCTGTTTGTGATAATCAAAGCCTTCTCCTCTTCCTGTCTCTATGAATATCTCTGCCGAGAATCTTCTTTGTAGCCCCCCGATCTTTCATCTCGAATGTCCTGATAATTAAGTTTTCAGTACATTGATTTCAGACATGTTATAACTGACAATCAACACGTCACAACATACAATACTAGGATGATGAACTTGCCATCACTCAATATCTTGTACTAGACACATTGATCGTATTCACTCCTAGTAAATTTCTGACTCAACATGAAAGAATCAAAATTTTTATACCACTGTCTAGGAGACTATTTTATGTCGTACAATGACCTCAATAATCTGCAAACATTGTTCTCTGCCCCTTTAAATTCATAGTCCTCTGGTTGGTTTATGTAGATCTGCTCTTCCAGTTCTCCATATAGGAATGCAGTCTTCATGTCCATCTGTTCCAGCTTGAGATTGTACTGGGCAACCAATGCCAACATGAATCTAATAGATACTTGCTTTACAACTGACGTGAATATCTTTGTGAAGTCAATGCCTTCTCTTTGAGTGTAACCATTCGCTACCAACCTTACTTTGTATATATTATGTTTCTTCTTTAAGATCCACTTACATTCGATCATTTTTCTGCCCACCGGAAGCTCTACTAGCTCCCATGTCTCATTCTTGTACAAGGAATTCATCTCATTGTCCATTGCCACCTTTTAATTTTCTGCATCAGGTTCATCAAGAGCATCTTGAAAAGTAGACGGAACCCCCTCATCTGTAATAAGGGCATATACGATATTAAAGTCGTCCCTGTATCTCGTCGGTAACTTACGATCTCGCGGCGGATTCCTTCTCACAGGTGGCTGCTCCACCTCTTCATGTACCTCTGTCTACGCATCTGTTTCAACCTAAGTATCACTTGTATCAACGTAAACTTTCACGACCAACATTTCTGGTTCCTTTTATTCCTCCTGATCATTCTTGCAGAATAGGGAGGCTTCATCAAATTTGACATCATGGCTAGTGATGATTTTACGTGTGACCTTATCATATAATCTGTAATCTTTCACACCAACAGCATAGCCAACAAAGATGTATTTTTTGGCTCTTTGGTCTAACTTATCTCTTTCAATTGACGGTACATGAGAGTAAGCCTCACAACCAAATATACGCAATCCTGAGTAGTTTACTTTCTGACCACTCCATACTTCCTCTGGAATTTTATATTCAATAGTCGTAGAAGGGGACCGTTTCACCAAATCCAAGTCCTTGTACTGCCTGAAACAGTTGCCTAGGCATTGATATAAAATTTTTGATTCTTTCATGGTAAGTCAGAGGTTTACCAAGAGTAAATATGATCATTGTGTCTATTTCAAGACACTAAGTGATATAAAGTTCATTATACTAGTTTTATATGTTGATGACATGTTGATCGTCAGTCATAGCATGTCTGAGATCAACATACTGAAGACTCAGTTATTAGGGACTTTCAAGATGAAAGATTTGAGGGCTGCAAGGAGGGATCTCGACATTGATATACATAGAACAGGAAGAGGAACAGGCTTTGGTTTTCTCAGGTAGAATACCTTGAGAATGTATTGATTAATGTATGGGATAGACAATATAAAGTCGGTTAGTGTTCCCCACATGACTAACTTTAAGCTTTATTCGAAACAATGTCCTAAAACAGATGAAAAAAAGTAGGATGTCTCATGTGCCTTATTCGAGAGCAGTTGGTAGCTTGATGTATGTCATAGTCCGTATGAGACCGAATTTTTCATATGCGGTGGGTGTTGTTAGTAGATACATGTCTAACCCCAGAAAGCAACATTAGGAACTAGTGAAATAATTACTTCGATACATTCAAGGTATGCAAGACTATGTCTTATCATTTAAGAAAATTAGGAGCTAAGTTAGTAGGCTATGTGGATTCTAATTACGCGGGCAGTGTATATACTAGAAAGTCAATTTCCGGTTACTCGTTTGTGCTAGCGGGTGGAGCGATCAATTGGATGTCTAAACTTCAGTCCGTGGTGGCTCTTTCCACGATCGAAGCTGAGTATATGGCAGTGACAGATGCATTTAAGGAAGGTGGTTGGTTGAGAGGAATGATAAATTAGTTGAGACTTCAGTAAAAGGTCGTGCCTATTCATTGTGACAACGAAAGCGTGATCAATTTGAGTAAAAATTAAACTTTGTTTATCACTCACGTACGAAATATATTATGTGTGTCACTATTTTATCCAACAGGTACGTAAGGAATGAGCCATAACTCTAGAGAAGATTCACACCAGCATGAATCCGACGGACATGCTCACTAAGGTAGTTCCTACCCAGAAGTTCAAGTTATGTGTAATTTCTCTGGCCTTGGTGAATGCATAGATGAAAGACGGAGTGTACACGAGAAGCGATGGTAGAGCTATAATGCAAGGCAAAATTAGAGATGAGGAAAAGAAACTATGAAGAATGGTGATTGAAGACATAGTAGATTGTTGTTGATGTCTTAAATCTGTAAATCAATAGGTTTATCAATGCCATTAACAGATTGCTCAATATCATTGATCAAATTTTGATGCCATCGAACATGTGCTCGATGCCATCAGAAAAATCCAAAAAAATCCATGTTTATTCATTGGAATGTTTTGGTGTTTTCTCGATACCATCGAAGGGAAGGTTTCGATGCTATCGACAGTCCGTCGATGCCATCGAAGTCCCATCGAAGGTGTCATTGAGTGCCCACACGAAATTGTGTAAGTGCGGGATTTGTTTTGATTCGATTGTGATTCTTGTATATGCTATATATATGGGTGTAATCGGGATTTGGGGTATCTCAGAGCTTTTTAATTCGTTCTAGGATTTCAAGGGCATAACTTGGGTTGATTCGAGCTTGTTCGAATAAGGTAATTTCTATCTCTTGTAATTTTCTGCTTTCATAGTGCATTACTAATGCTTTGTGTCACGCCCCAAACTCGAAAACCGGGCTCACAAAATTCCCGATCGCCAAATCCAGCGCCGACACCTCCGTTATCCGTCGTACATTCTCGGCTTCCAGCGCCCCATACGCCAGATTCCGATCCTGGGATCCTACAAGGAGGATTTCAGTATGAATTTTTTTTTGTAATGGAGCATAACCGAAAGCATAACAAGTCACAAAAACAACATCACCACATATCCACTATATTAAAAACTTTTAGTACAATGCAGAAAGGGAAATACAAGGTGATCAAAAAGCTCCAAAAAGATCTGATACGCACTCCTGCCTCAGCGCGGCTGCTGTCCAACGCTACCTGCACGCAACGGTCGTGCATAAGCTTACAAAAGCTTAGAGGGTGGTGTAAGTGTGTGTACAAGGCAAACGCCAAGTGTACAATATCAGAGTAATGCGGAAATATGCTGTAAGTCCATGAATACAATCAGAGCTATGTAATGTAAGGCATGAATGATATCGGCCATACCAATGCCATGCGATGCGAAACATGAATGTTATCGGCCATACCGACGCAATGCAAGGCCTACGTAGCCGAATGCTATATGCGAGATGCAATACAAGCATGTCATTCCTCGTCATGTACACATATCAGTACAGTTCCTCTTTGGATATCACCGGGGTCTAATACACCTCACACTGACTGCCTCCTCCCGAGCTGCACAGTCAAGCAAGCGGAAGAGACCACACTATCTGCCTGACCAGTAGTCTGCCAATCCTACCCGGCTCGTCGATAGCGGACACATTTGCGAGCTGGTCAAACTCAGCCTAGCTTATAGCCCCCTCACTCAGGCGGATAAGGCCACACCCCCTTCCAACCGACCACGACACAGTGGGAGACGCGGCCTACTGGTATTCGGCACTCGGGCGCTCGTGTATCCACTCGGTCTAGACGTTGGAGCATCTCCTGGTACCAAAAAGGTTCTGGACTCTCACCCAAGGACATCCTAAGTGCCCACAGTACTAGAACAAAGTATTTCCGGTATCCGATACGGCCATCCACAATGTGCCTGTGGAGCCACGGCCCTGATGTCGCTAGGCGTGCAGTGATCAAGTCACACATATGCGAGATGCATGATTCACACCGTACAATCATGCAGCAATCTCACACGTACCACGCGATCATGTGGGGCACCCGTCTCATAAGGAGTCCCGTAAATGTCTCAGCCCAACGGCTTATGCTATGATCAAACATTCCTCATATCAAGCATACAAATGATGCGTATGGGTATGAATCATGGAGCTATACTAAGCATGTATAAAGTGGTGAACTATCAACAAATGTGGGCCTACTAATGGCCCTATGGGAGATTATAATGCGGACATTAAACCAACATATTCTACATGTGGACGCCAACCAACATTTTCTCTCAAGGCATAGCCACTATAAGACAT
>JAJHSJ010002455.1:0-44123 GCA_021015155.1 Magnolia officinalis | reverse complement strand
TCTCTCTCTCTCTCTCTCTCTCTCTCTCTGCACCAACAACAAGGTACCCTCTATGGGTCAATCTAATATTTTATATATACATTATAATTAAATATTTGATCTTGGGGTTAGGTCAGTTGGTCGGGTTGATGGGTTGAGTCAGGTGCGGGTTGGGTGCTGGGTTAGGTCGGATTGAGAGCAGACTTGACTCGACTCGAGGTAAGCTTGCTTCGACTTGATCCACTAGCTCATCTCGAAAGGTTTGGCAAACAAGCTCCAATGGTAAGCTCGAGGCTAAGCTCAAGCTCGAGCTTGAACTCGAGGAGAGCACGGGCGAGCCAAGCCGACTCGGCTCGATGTACAACTCTATACTCAGGTGTTAACATAGAGATCTAAATTACTTTACACATGTGTGAGAAAAGTGCACTTAACTTATACTACATGTCTCCATCCAATGATTCACAAATCTGTCCATCTTCAGTCTAGCCTAAATTTGGCGGATAGAAGTAATCTCCATCTATGGATCAAACCACACATTCGTTAATGTTCAAATCAGAACATCACATCATTAGGTCCACCGTCTAATGGGACCCCAAAGCACTAAATCCATCGTTCTTCGAGTCCACGACACTCGATTTGCTAATTAGTCGATCAATCATCACAATGAGACCACCCGATCATTAAAACAGTAGTGGCATTCCAATTAAGCGATTCTTAGAGTTCTGAGAGCCCATGGGAGTCAGATATGGAAGGATCTGACACATGATTTCCCAAATTCGACCGTGAGATTATGAAATCAACCATTAAATTAAAATTAGACAGCCTAGAACCCTTCAAAATAGTCCAATGTGGACTATGAGAGGCCTTGATCTCAGGATACCTTAATAATAGAGAGCAAATTGCGAAATTCACAACTCATTAAACCCAACCCTCAATCTATCAATCCATCGCTTAATTGTCACTATCAGGCCATCTAATCACTGAGATTACTACTAATTTTCATGTAAACAGTCCCTAAAATCATGATACCGTTAACGTTCAAAATTGGAGTTAATCCGACCATTAGATCAATAGATATCATAAAATAAATTCTAAATCTTATAGTATGGCTCACCTAAGCTTTAAATTTGCCTCACCTTTAGCCTAATACCTTAAAATGATTTGTTGAAATAGATAGACAATGTGGATTGGTCAAATACATCATGTGGACCCTACTTTTAGACATGTGTGTGTGCACTGGAATGCACAACCTGGTCAATACAGGTTTGACCCGACCCAAATAAGCAAAAGCCTCTTTGGCTTTTCAAAATTTCCCGCTCGGCTGGGATTCGAATGGATGACGTTCGTTGGCATCGTCTGAGGCCCACATCGTGATCCAAATGGACGATCTGAACCGTCCATCAGGTTCAGCTGACGGTTTTGACCAAACCGCAGTGACCTCTGCACATTTATTCCCACGTGAAAAGGCACAATCAGGGATGTAACAGGCTGCGTGCGACCGTTTCTCCAAAAATGGAATTTTGCCGTTTCTCCCTGCCATGCTGGAAATCTGCATTCGTGGGGAGATTCTTCAATCCTAACCCTTCATTTTTAAGAAATTTCAGTCGTGCATCCCTTTATAAAGTTAGGGCTTCACAAAAAAAAGTGGCGAAGGGAATCTTATCTGTTTTGGTGCTGGCATTATCCCAGTTGTTCCTTGGTTTTTAGGAACTTTGTAAGAGCATCTTAGATGTTCGATTTAGGGCTTCCTAGAACCCCTTTTTTTTTTTAAGGTTGATTTGGTTTTCTCACAGCAGCACGAGATGTCATGTGAGATACTGTCGCGGCTCGAAATCTCATACACCACTGAGATTTCTATGATTCCTTCCAAAATATGGGGCTCGCATTGATCTCTGAACCTATCCACACCATCCATGCATTGTTGATTGTAAGATCAACCATTGGGTGATGATTTGCCATTGGCGAAGGGATCATCTTCCCCATTGAACCGAGATACCAATCATCACAAGGTGGGCCTTATTCGTTGATTAGATACATCCATTGGACGGACCATACAGTCAGAAAAGCATCCATATCATCAAATCATGGCCATACAAGCCAGATCTTGGGCTATTGTATCTAAACTCTCATGATTAGAGTAATCGTTCGTAACTAATCCCTTAATTAGTTACATCCGGTTTCTCTGAAAGCTAATTAGGGCAACTGTATATAGCCCTTTCCAATTCGAGAAACATCTCAAAGAAACCCTAAAAGTTAGCAAGAATGAGAGAAATTAAGAGACGATGCCTTTTCTGTTGTTGTAATGAGTCAAGTTGACTCAGTTAGAGTCGTGGTAAATCAGGGCCAAGTCCAGCGTCTCGAGCTCTCCTAACAAAGAAGGAAGAAAGGAAAGATAACATAATTGAGAAAAGACAGGGAGAGTGCAAGAGGAGATGGTGGGCGAGTCAGTGACTCCCTGACACCAGTCGAGGTGAGTGCAGCTGGAATTCCAGTTGAAGGAGAGAGAGCAAAGAAAGAAACAAAGAAAGAAAGAAGAAGAAAGGGTGGGAGAGGGAGCTTTTCCAACCGCTGCCTTCGTCCTTGTGGTTATGGGCAACAACGTTTAAGCTCCGAACCCATAGAAAAAATCGCACCAGAACTTCGATTCGATCATTTCACAAGCTTCCTTGGATCTACCTACACCCTCCCACGATGTTGGATTGAAGAAAGAAGAAATGCGAGGAGGTCTGCCATTATCGCCCGAGGTTCTTCCTCGTTTGAAGTCGAGCCGCACCACACTGAGTTAGGCCGAGTCCACTTAGTTGGGTCGTGCCTAAAACGAGTCTAGCCGCCTCTGAAATTTCAAAAATCACAAAAAAAAGAGAGAAGAAAATAGGTGAGAAAGAAGGAAGAAGTGGAGGGGAGTCACGCTCTGACATTCGGGTACCCAAATAGGGTATTCGGGACCCAAATCCCAAATTTGCGAGTTTTAATATATCAATATTTATTACTCACGTGATTCCATCAAATTTAATATGTCACGCCCCAAACTCGGAAACCGGGCTCACAAAATTCTCGATTACTGAATTTAGTGCCGACAACCTCCGTAGTACCCCATTCTCGGCTCCCAGAGTCTATACGCCAGATTCCGATCCTAGGATCCTACAAGGAGGATTTTCTAACGTACATTTGTCTCATTAGAAGCATAACCACAAGTATACCCAAATATAAGAACAACATCATCACCACATATCCACTAATATAAACATTTGAATACAATGCTGAAAAGGAAATACATATATCAAAATCAAAGCTCCAGAAGACAGCTGCACACTCCATGTTTAACGTTGTTGCGACCTAATCCACTTGTACGCATCTATCGTGCATAATCTTATAGAAAGCTTAGAGGGTGGTGAAAGTGTGTGTAAGGTAAGTGTCAAGTATACAATAAAGCCCATAAATCATATGTCATCGGAATAAACGAAAATACTGACAAGATCATGAATTATATGATATCAGAGTAAACAGAAATATACTGGCAAGTCCATGAGTTATATAATATCAGAAATACTGGCAAGATCATAAATCATACGATATCAGAGTAAATGAAAATACTGCAAATCTATAAATCATTCAATATCAGAATATGCAATGCAGATCGACTATGCAAATACGGAAATCATAGAGAGCTAAATATCAGATGTCGATGATGCCATGCAATATGCAAATCCTAAAGAGCCACGAATACCATCAACCTCATCTATGCCATACATCAAACCTGCGCGTTTTGCCCGATCATGTGGGGATAACTCTGTCTCACAAGGAGTCCCATAAACATCTCAGCCCAATGGCATCTACTTTAATTAATCATCCATCACAACATGCATACGAATGATGGGGGTCCACAGAAAGACAGTGGATCTAGTCCAAATATCAAAAATAGGCTCACTGATTTAAAATGTGTCACAATAGCTAAGAAAATAATCCAACTTATAGCCACCACAACATCGGACGATGCTCCCGATGTGGGACAAAGTTCTGCCTTCACTATGTACACAGTAGCCTACCAGCACAGTAGCCTGCCAATCACTGGTAGCTCACCCAAGCTCCTCAGGTCCCGCCCACATCAATGTCTGCCCACGTGTGCCCGCCCACATGTGATCACAGTGATGGAGCGTTACGATATCCACCACCGAGTGCAGAGTCGAGTCTAAGTACAATAAGTGGGCTTCCTCACCCTCTCTATCGTGCAATAAACTGGACATCTTATGGGGCCCAATAATTAGGGTCAACCCACAAAGAGAAGAATGAGAAAGGGTATATATCATGATGTTATGCTGTCACATACTCATAATCGGTACGGTAACCGGCATCGATAATCGGAATCGGCCTCGACAACCGAAATCAGCCTCGACATTCGACCTCAACAATCGGCTTAAGGGAAGGTCACAATGTGGACATTTAACCATCATTGCCCATCAATGTGGACATTTAACCATCATTGCTCCCAAGGGGTGGCCCACATAGAGCCAAACGTATAGTGGGTTCGTTGCCTCACATAAGGGCCATATACACATCAAGTGGGCTGCATCTCATGGGCCTCTCGCACATCTCATCGAGCCTCACCATCTGGGTCGGAAATACATCACAATGGGCCGGAATTATATCACAATGGGCCTCATTAAATGGGCCATAAATACACAACAGGTGGGCCCTGCACATGGGCCACAACTCATAGGCCTAATGCATATCACAATGGGTCGCTCACTCGGGCCTAATATACATCACAATGGGCCTCTCATTTCTGGCCTAATATACATAACAGGTGGGCTCCACACATGGGCCATTAATACATCTCAATGGGCCATGACCCATGGGCCGAAAATATATCACAATGGGCCTCATATACGGGCCGCATCAATGGGCCTAATTACACCATATTGGGTGGGCCTGCACCTTCCAAATGGGCCCACCAAATGAACAACATGGATGCACAACACATATATCAATGGTGTCCCACGAGGCTGGGCAGCGTGAATATACAACACATACACCATCTTGGGCCTCACAATACAATCCATGGTGGGACGCCCCAAGTGAATAATCTAATCCTTTCACCATCTTGGCCACCTCGATGAGGTCAAATAGACTCTGACTAGGACTGGTTTGGATGACAAGGGACTCCAAAGAGGGCCCTAGAGTGTTTCAACAGATGGGCATTAATACCCTTAGTACGGCCCACTCGAGACTCATATTTGCCTCAAAATTTGGCACATGGCCTAAAATTATAGGGAGAAGATGGTGGATGGTGTGGATTAAACAAATTCATCATGGTGGGGTCCACATGTGGTGGCAGCCCAGTAAGGCTTCCACCCTCACTGTCACTGGACAATAACGTCCAGGGACTTACTTTTTTTTCTTCCTCTTCTCTTTCTTCCTTTATTTTTATTTTATTCTACTATGTGGAATAATCCATTCCGTCTATTATATCGACCAGCTATGGACCAAAGGAGTCTAATGATAGATAGGTCCACCACTTATACATACAACAGTATGTATTAAAAAGTTCCAACAGTGAGACTTTGTTTCCCTCGGTGCGGTCCACTAAGAACTAAGATTTGTCTCATTTTTCGACTCATAGCCTAAAACTACATGGGGAAGGTGGTGGACGGCATGGATTAAACAAATACATCAAGGTGGGGTCCATGGTTGGGACGCCCCCACCCCACGTCCCCATGGTTGACGTGAGGGGGTGCTCCTACTACCACCATCGGTTGTGGTGTGGTCCATATGATGGTTGGATCGAGTAGATTTTTGGGCTCCATGGCTAAAATGTGCTAGAAAATGGACGTATGGTGTGGATCTAAGAAATACATCAATATGGGTCCCATGAGTAAAAACTCATTCCAAACCTCCCATGCAAAAAGTAAGAAATGACGTGGGTAACCCAACCCCTTAGCATTTGTGGTATGGCCCACCTGGGATTCGGATTAGCTTCATTTTTCAGCTCAACGTACGCCTAAAATGAGCTGGGAATTTAGATGGACAGCGTGGATTTAATTTATACATCAAGGTGGGGCCTAATGAGCAGCCCAACCCAAGTTTGGAATCAAGCTGATATCTGTTTATGGTTACTGGACGGTACACCTCATCGTCAGTTCACACTTCACTATCTAACCACGTCCAGCGTCCCTGGATGCTAAACGGTTTAGGTAATACATATATATAAGGTGGGCCCCACCTACAGACGTGCTACAGGTGGGCCACCAAATGGCTGGATGGTGTAGTTAAGACACACATCAAGGTGGGGTCCATCCGGGTGGGCCACACGACCACATCATCACACCAAAAATATGAAAGAGAGAGAGCGAGAGAGAGAGAGAGAGTGAGAGTGATGGAGGGACCTCGACACTATGGACACTCCCTTCTATACATCACAACATATATCAAGTGGGTCCCATTACATGTGGGCCCACCGATCAAAATCAACGGTGGAGATCCTTTCTCCACCAAAATGCAAGGTCTATATGACCCTATTCATGCGAGGGAAATAAACATCATGATGGTTTCCATGAAAAATGGCCCCATCATGGAATGATCATGAGGATCAAGGTGGGCCATCGGACACACCTAAGGTCCAAAGTGAGATCCATACCATCAATCGGTAGGTCTCACTTGACCCATCATCAAAGCATTAAATCTAGGCCTATGAAGCATACACCGTTCGATCTTCTTGGTCTGATAAAATGCCGATTTCCATGTGTCTCACTTTGATGGAAGGTGATGAGAGATTAAGGGTTAGGATGATGGATCTTGGAATAAGAAGTGGGCCACACACAACATCTTACTTTTCTCTCTTTGAAAATGCTTGGACGTCCACCATTTTTGTCTCCTTTGTTGCTTGGAAAATGTGAAGAGAGAGAGAGAGAGAGAGAGAAGGTAGTTGTAAGAGAGGTGATGGATGTGAGTGATGGATGTGAGGTGATAGTTGTACTTGACTTGAGAGTTGACTTGGTAGGTTGCTTGACTTGGGGAGAAAGAAAGCATAGGTTGTGTACTTTGATTGATTAATTGATTGATTGATGAGACATGTTGTAGAGATTCTCTTGGATTTAGCAAATGTATGGTGTTTTTCTCGAAATAAATACGGGTCCACATCTCCCTGTCAGGGTATCGGATCGGTATGCAAGACGCGGCGTTGGAACTGCGGCAACGGTGCGGTCACAATAGTATAAGTCTCAGATTAAGCCGACTCATATCTACTGGATATGACTTAGGGTCATGCACAAATGTCGATTATAGATCGCAGGTTGCCGAAATTCGACCGGGAGGATCGCAGGAGTCTACAGAACAGTACAGACTAGAATACGGGCCTTACATAATAGATATTTAGAGTCATCTAAAAGGAAAATACTGCTAAAATATTTTTTAAATTCAACTCTCTTGATAGTTTTTTTTTACATCGAAATTTGGAATTTAAACTGAAAAAAGAAAAACTAAATTGAAATTTAAACTAAACCTAATTTTCTAAAAAAAAAAACTAATAGTAGAGGCCCGCGTACTTGTAGTATTCCAGCGCTGCACCTGGGCATTTTTTATAGTAGGGTCAGCATAACAGCTAGTAAAGTCATTTCTTACACAAAATTTAAAATGTTCAATTTATATCAAATTTTTATAAATAATGGAGAAAAATAGAATACAAATAATAAAAGAACATAAATTTAAGCAATAGAATTGTAAAATTGTTATGCATGTGATACTTTCCATGAATTCCTATAAACAATATATGTCATCTCTTACAACACCGTACGCAAGTGGATGACCACGTTCTATTAACGCCCACGCGCTAGTACCTCATGGTGAGGGACCCATTTATACATTAGCTGGTCAGACTACTGCTCTAGTTGTACCTCTGACGTATGTCTGCGCACACAATTGTACTCATACACCGTACACAAAGAAGACTTTAAAGGATCTAGTGGCCGGTTCTCGGTTCTTTCACCCAAAAGGAGACAATTGCCCTACTTGCTAGCTTTATGGTCTTCCGCCCAAAGGACACAATCGCCTTACGTGCTTACATTACATCCAACATATTAATATCGGTACTCAATTAATGCTAAACATGCATGTAAGATGAATCATTATTTCACAATTGCAAATATCAACATAAAGCTATCATGGATTTATTTACATACTTTTACTACTTTTAAAAATTATTATAAGAGTCAATAATGGTTGAATTATCAAAATATCCACAATATAAAATTTTATTTCTAATTAATAATTCTAGATATAATTTTGTCAAAACTTTAATAATTAAAATACTTAAATAAAATATTTTTTTACTATTATTAAATTTAAGAATTACTGAGATATGATAATGTACAAGAAATTTTATTTTAAATTCTAACTTTAATTAAAACATTTTAAAAAAATTATATTAAATATAATAAATCATAATAACATAAAACAAATTATTATTATTTTTATTCACTAAATTCTAAAATTTAAAATTTATTTTAATTACAACATAAACTTAGCAAATAATTTTTTTATTATTCTAATATTAAATTAAAATTTAATAAATTTATATAAATCAAATATTTTTACACACAAAAAATAGATTTATATTTAAATTTAACTTTTAATGAAATTGATTTAAATCAATCAAATTTTAATCTAATTTATTAAATAAATTCCAAAGTTGATGAATTTGATTATTTTAATAACAAAATTTATTTAAATTATTAATTTCTAAAAGTTTAGAATTAAAATTAAATGTTTTCTTTTTTAAAAAAATCAAATTATACTTTCAATAATTTATTAATTAATCTAAGCTAATTAAGATTCATTTTTTATATATAATTTGAATATTAAATTAAAATTTAACTATGAATCAAACCAATTTAATTCAACAATTGTTTTAAGGTATATTTCAAAATTTCAACAATTAAGCTAAATAATTAAATAAATTTTAAATTAAAAGATTAATCACATAAATAATTAATTTAAAAAATATTACTACTAAAATTTGAAATAAGATGACATAATACAAGGCTGAAAATTTTTAATTTGAAGTTAAGATCACCTACCTGATTTGAAAGTTTGGTCCACCTAATTTGAAGTGGTAGACCAAACCTTATGCAGTACAAACCCAACATATGCACTCAATGTACACAATATTTAAAATCAAGTATTGACTTACTCACACATATGCACCATGTACATACCGACTATTTGATTATGATACTAAGGGTGGGCCCACACTCAAACTCTACTAGACCCACACTTATGTCGTAAGCTCATAGCTACACCTTATTTATATGACCTATGCCATAAATGTGCATGCACGTGCTTCATATGTGAAGTAAAATACGTGTCTTGGTGTTTCATGGATGAAAAAATAAATATATATTTTTAAAACTCCTATATTAAATACTAATTTCATTACTATATTTAATACTAATACTAAAAAGTTTCAACCTACATTGCCACTTCTCATGCTAATACCTTTACATCTATCTAAAATAATGTGTACATAAGCGGGATCTAATGTTAGAATACCTTTCATTGGATGTATGCTTAAATGGTTCAGATAATAAATGGTTTAGATTTCTAGATGGGCACTCCACATGGCAGATTCTAATTCAACAGTCCAGACGATACGGTTTGTCACTGGATGATTTTAATTGGTTATACCATCTATTAGGAAGTAGGTCAGGGGTTAAACTCTTTGAATAATTTAAATTGTTGTGAGGATACATTGACTAGTTGATAAAGGTGAGTACCATGATATTTGAATGGTCCATATGGGTAGAGTGTTTGAAATGCTAAACCTCCCACGTTTCACACATTTTTTACTCTCTTTTTTTTTTTTACTTGCATTTATATCCATTTATTTCTTATCTCTCTCACATGTGTGCAACATGTGAAGGGTGCATGGTGTGTGTGGTTTGATTTAGTACATGCATGCATGCATGGATATATTGGTTACATTTTATCCAGGTCATTACAAGGGGAGACACTGTCCAAGTGACTCGGTCCGAGACAGGAACGCTAGTGAGTCGACTCAGTTGTTCTGCTTGAGTCCTACCCATTTGTTTGATGTCTAGATCTGGATAATCCAAAAGAAGGAAAGAAAGAGAGGAGAAGAAAGAAAAGAATAGAGAGAGAGAGAGAGAGAGAGAGAGAGAGAGAGAGAGAGAGAGAGTCAAGCTGAGTTGACTTAGTGAGTTGACCCACTGTGTCAAGGATGAGTTGGGCAAAGCATGGGCTGAGTTTCAGAATTAGGGCGTGTACAATTAACTCTAGCTTCATCGGGAGATGAACCAACTCTTGAGAGGTGAGTATTATCCTACAAGCTTTGTTACATCATGATAATTAGCCTTGTTCATTTATCTTTATTTATTTATATTAATTGATTGCTTAATATAGTGTTAAGTAGAAATGGTGATAAATGTAGTCTCTAAATGAGCAATTATTTACAAATAAATGATGATCAAACTTAAATTCAAATGTCCGAACATGCTATGGATTTCAAATACCTCTGTTCTAGGTTAAGATGAACATTTTATATGAGTAAGTGCTATCGAGATTGTATGTGACTTGTTCTACTACTTGTGATGACTTGATGGTGTTTCTAGGGGTCTTTGAACTAGTGGCCATTTTGTCTATTAGATTAAACGGGGATTCTTTATTGTGGACTTACCATCTTGTGGAACATTTGTGCCTATGTGACTTTTAGGAAAAAATCTCTTTCTATCTTATCCTTGAATTAAATGTTTGCCCATTGCGGCTTTGATGGAATAATTACCCTATTTGGCTTTGATGGATTTTATTCGTACAACCTTGCGATAATAAGTTCCACATATTGAACAACGATTGGCCACAAGTTGAAGAGATGACCTTTAAAACATCATATTTGTTAGATTCCCCCAAGTTAAAAATGGTGACATGGGATATTATGCCGAGTTTGTTGGCCTATGTTGGGTGACGAACCCTCATAGTGACCTTTAAGATTTCATAAAATGACTGATTGTGATTGGAATAATAATGGTTGGGCTAATTATACATTTCATGGCGCGGGACTTTGCCAGGTGGTCGATATAAGACGCAGGGTTCTCTTGGGTCATTATGGACCGTACCATAAAGTACTTTATCGAGTGATCTTAAGTTATCATCACGTGTATTCGACTACCACGAGTTGTACTTTTCACATGGACTTTTACGAGTGTCTAGTTTTTCTTGGACGTATCATAGATACTCTTCCAGGAAGCTAGGTCACCTTGGGTGTCCTTGTTGCATGGTCTTTTCCGGAAAACTAGTGCCCTTGGATGTACCTTGACTACTTTTTGGGTCACTAGTTCTCCTTGGGCGACATTTTACCAGCTGGATGTGCATCCCCAGGTCTTTGAGCATGTGCATGCATTCATGCATTTAAACAAGAATACCATTGTGAAATTTATTTAATGTTTGCACATCTGATGAACTTTGTCTCATTATTATGGTTATCGTGAAATATACATTATATATTGTTCTTGATAAACTATGCATAATTATCTTGATGTTTTGATAAATCTTGGGGGTTATACCTCACTGTGATAGCCATTGACCCTACCAAACCATATTCAGTGTGCAGGAGACGCCGATGATGCGCGTGCTAGTGTTCATGCAAAGTATGAAGAGTCAGATGACCTTGCGATTCTAGATTGCAGATTTCATTTATGCTGAATTTGTATTTTCATGTATTGTAAAGACTTAGGACATTGGTTTTTATAAGCTTTCGGGCAACCACTTGATTATTTTGTTATGTGCATTTAGACTTCTCTCTTATACTTGATTTATTTCTATTCCACTAAATTGCTAACTCTAATAAAGAAAAGAAAAAGAAAAAATGTACTTAAAATTTGAGCTATCTTTAAAAGTTAACACTCAGGTTTTCGGATAACGAGTAGTGTACTAGGGTTTTGGGAACCGGGGTGTTACATAGTGGTTGAACACTTTGGACTCCTTTAGGCTCATCCATAATGAGACTTATTCGAGAGGATTATACTAGGGATTAAATTGATGTGCTTTTGAATATCTCTATTGGAGGAAGCTAAGGTGGAAGTTTTTTGGGCATGATGTCCACATATTCCTTAATAAGTGGTTAAACTTCTCCTAGCACTTCCACAGATGCCTTAGGCTCTTTTGCTATTAATGTGCATATATGGCCCATGACGTCTGGTAGAAATGTGGCCTAGGACAGAATAGTGTCATTAACCGCCTTCTTGGGTTTAGTCAGAGTAGAGTTTTACATTAGATATAAAATCACCTTTTAATCATCATTTATGAAGGTGTATGTGTTCGTTCGTGCATTGTGTATGGTGTGGTGATCGCATTGCCATAGTCAACACAACGGAAGACAATGGGTGTGTAACATCCCGGATTTTCGCCAACCTGGAATTAGACGTCCTTGGGCGATGGGTCAATCCTAACACAGGTTTAACTTCCCAAACGCTCAATTAAAGCCTCAAATCCCTTTTTAAACCATTTTCTTCACAAATCCCACCCTTCACTACCTTGTGCTTTCAATTTTTCAAAGCACTTTTGCCCTAGACACTAACTTAAACTAGCTAAGTAGTAAAACTTGGATCACTTTATATACAAACTACAAAGGCCTAAGTACCATCTCAACCAAAAAACAATTAGTGTTAAATCCTTTAGAAATTTAACAAAGTTAACTAAGTGCAAAACTCGATTAGCCATGAAATCCGTTGGGATCGCTTTAAATACGATCTGCAAGACCCAAAACTTACAAAATCAGTGACTCTAGGTTACCCTAAAGTTTAGAACCAAACTCTTTTCCTGGCTACTCTCGGGAATGACTTGAAACTTCGTATTTGGTCTAGACCGCACATCGGAAGTCCGATTAACACGAAGTTAAGGAACTAGGACCGCCTCACTGGGCTTGACAATCATCTCAAAAATCAGGTCCAGCCGATGTCCCACGGCCATTCGTTTGGATCTGGAGCGAGGGAGTGTGAAAAACACTATTCCCTTTACAAAATAAATATCTGGAATACTGATCTGGCACCATTCGATTGCGCATCAGTATTAAGCAACCAGACCGTCAGAATCAGACTAAATTACACCCTCGGATTAAGAAAAATTTCAGGAACATTTACATGTACTTGGAATTTTGGATCGTGGCCCACTGACCGTTGAACTGAAAGTGGTCCGCCACGTGCGATCTGGAAATCCGATCGAGTCGAAAACGTAATCCCACATAGATCCATGTGTGGTGAGCTTAAGTCTGACGTTTGACTCAAGGAGGGCCACCAGAACCTCTCTTTTGAGCTAGAAAAGTGACGAAATACCTATATTAGCAGTAACCCTTGAACAGGAGTCTATTTCGGTGAGTTTTGAGACTATATAAGGACCTTAAACCCTCTCTCATGGCAGCCATACGAATTTGGGATTTGAGAGAGGGAAAAGAGAGAGAAAGTGTGGGAGATGTGGGAGAATCTCCCTGCCGTCCTTCCCTGCCGCTCCACAAGCTCTACTGCTCCGTTCTAATCGCTTTCCCGGCGATTCCAGCTCCGTTTCTAGGTAAGAAATCCTAACCCTAATCTGTTTTGGGGTTTAGACTGTTGTAGGTTGTGAAATAGCTAACCTATTTCGTTCTATAGGTTGCCAAACTGCCGAATACGGAAGCTTAGCAAACCTATCGATTCCGTTGCGATTCTACGACACGAGGTGAGGACTTTAAGTGTATAGGTTACGGTTTTCAACGCTTTCAATGTCAGATAATGATAGATTCATGATCTGCATGCAATTGCACATGTACAAAGTGCTTTCCGTTTCCTGTTTCGATTAACGTTGTAGAATATGGAATTTCACATACTCTAGGTATACGTAGAAATACCGTATACGTATTTTTTTTTGGGAATAATGTTTGACATGTTTATTTAATGTATGATTATACAATACATGGATAAAATACTAGTTTGGCGAAAGGAATCACCGTAATATATGTTCGCTTGTAAACACTATGTATGTTGAAATTGTGTATTCTAGAAATACCGCATATGTGTAAAGTTTGGAAATGTAATTGTCATGATTATTTGTTGTATGATCATGGTATAAGCGGATAAAATAACCACTTGGCTAAAGGATAGCCCTAATACGTATTTTGCTAACATACGTCATGTATGTTAGAATAGCGTACTCTAAGTGTTTGTGTAAATGCTTGTGTGTGTAAATGCTTGTGTGTGTAAATGCTTGGGTGTTAGTGCCTTAGAGAGGTGCTGACATGGAATTCCCGACTACCTTAAAGGCATGTAGGATACCTTCCATGTGGTGGTTCGCTATAACCACTCACTTGTGATGTGTATGTAATTATATCCCTATTTGTATAGTACTCTACAACATGCTTTACTTCATGCTTTATAACATGCCTTATGACATGCCTGTTAACATGCTTGTATTACTTTGTTTATTATGCTTTACTCCACATGCTATGGATGAAGATTGATTGAGTTTGGGACTATGCCCATAGTCCAGACATTCGGTATCAGACTTGAGGTTGTGGCTGAGATTCATGTCGCCACAAGGGGTGTGTCTGACGAACCCGAGTCGTACTTCGGTTGGCGATAGTGGTTGGCCCCACGGAGTGCTTTTGCGCTCCATATCACCCAACTTGTTGTGCGCTCGAGCTAGTCAGGTTCACCAAGTAACCCGATATGTTGAATGTGTGTTCACCATGTTTAGTCGCTACTGCTTGAACCTAGGGTACCAAACTTACCAGTGGCGATCCTGTTAACCATGGTACCTCGATCCGCTAAGACGCATGAGCCGGGCATGGTGGTATGGGACACCGTGGTCGAGCTGTCGGCCTACGCTGGGGCCATGTGCCTCCCCGTAGTGACCATTGCGCAACCAAACTCGTGAGCCGAATACGGTGGTATGAGACACTGTATTCGAGCTGTCGTTACTTATGGCGAGAGCCGAGTATGGTGAGACCTGTGCTCGTGCTGACGGGCGACGAGTCCTCCGTAGTATCTTCGACTATACTCCAAGGGTCTGTGATTGACGATGAGTCTTTCACAGCAATTAGAGTATGAGTTGAGCTGAGTACGGTGAGACCTGTACTCGAGCTGACGGCTAGTGATTGAGCCGAGTACGGTGGGACCTGTACTCGAGCTGACGGCCAGCAATTGAGTCGCATACGGTGAGATCTGTATCCACGCTGACGGATGACGAGCCATTTGCGATGCCTTCACTATGCTTCTCGAACCATAATATCGTATGAGATTAACTAGGATTGACGACCCTAGAATGGATCATGTTTGGGAATGATACAAGGGAGGTACCTTAGTTTTCCAATACTGCTGTTTGAAATGGACTAATAATAACTCGGTAATCATGATCATCATCGCACCGCATGTGCTTAGTAGACGTGGCGCACTGAGGGAGTTAAGCATTCGCGAACGTAAGATGATGTCGCATGAGGGTGGTTTGGCAAGGGCATACAGCATCATGTCATTTCATTCTCGCATTTAATAAGAGTAGTTAGAATTGTTTGACTTGTACTGCTTTATCATTATTGCTTGATTGAATTGATAACATGTTAACCTATGCTTTATTGTTCCACTGAGTTGATCACTCACTCTCACGTTACGGGACGGTGTTTGCAACACCAACCAGATTTATTGAGTTTCAGGTGATGGCGATGCTTGTGAAGCAGAGCCGGACTACTTCTGTGATGATAGGAGTTCTCCTATCTGTATCTCTCTGGCAGGTCAATGAAGACCTAATATTGTATTGACGGGGCTTTGGTACATGGGATAGGAGGCATTACACATCTTCACATTTGGTACATTTTAGAACTGCACTTGTATTTATTTAACGTGGTAATGTTATCACACTCTGGAGACTCATCATAGGTTATATATCTTATCTATCTATCACAGTCTTCCGCTTGCAAATTTAACTGTCTCTGGAGTATGATATGCTGTTTTGGCTTAATCTCACTCATGTTCAATGCACGAATACAGTCAACATTCAATCATCATTCATTTTGTTGCATAAGTGATGTTCTGGAACTCGGGAGTTGAGTTTATGCTCGACCCCGGATTTTCAGGGCGTTACAGGGTGTCAATTGCAAGAACGTTGCACTATACTTCATCAAAGTATTTTTCACAATTGAAGAGGAAGCATGGCATTACTTCGTTACCTTTACCTCATCTTCCTAATTAAGCCAAGTTAGCTGGTACAATTGGGGATGCTTCTTTATCTTAAGAATGAAATTGTTAATGGCTTCCTATGAGATTACGTCCTTGCAGCTTCCATTGTCTATGAAGACTTTGGTGAAAAAGATACTCCTCCTTAGTCAGTCTTCTTTGGGCTCTTGCTTAGGTAGCAAGAGGCTTTTACAAATGACAATGCATATTCTCACATCACCCAAGAGGTGTTCTTCATCATCACGAAATGATACTTCATCGTAGATGGGCTCTCGATCAATCTCTGGCTCGTCATCATACTCTTCTACATCTTATGGTAGATGTGTATGATTGGCGGCAGTTAGTGGCACGATGATTCAAGTTTATGCACTGATATATCATTGGAATGCGGTGGATGTGCTGCCCACTCACTAGTGTACGCTATAGGGGTGGCGGTGGTAAGCAATCAACTAGATCGGGTAGTGGGTGTTGGATTTGGTGGAATGTTGACACGACTGTTACTCACAATTTGTGATCTAGTCTGATTGAGCATTCAAGACACAATTTCCTTAGTTGAGTCCCACTTTTTCTAGCTTTCACCAATTTTGCCCACTAATATGCTTCAGGCACCATCCGAAAGGAGTGCAATAATAAGATATTAAGGATGCTCGATCTTAGTCGATTGACTTAATATGTGACAAGTTGGTCCTTCGATTTGGCGAAGTCATCGAATACTACAATTGGTTGAATTCTTCTGTGTATTCATCCACAATCTAATCTCTTTGTTGTAGTGTATGGAGAATTCCATATATGGTATGTCTGTAGTTGTATGGTAAGAAGGTCCAGCAGAGGAGCTTCTTCATCTTGGCCCAAAAGGTGACCTTAACCTTCCATTGGCACCATTTAGTGACTCTAACCTACTCCCCCCATGAAGACACGGATCCCTTAAGTGATAGTGCGACCAACTTGACTTATTTATCTTTGAGAATCTCATTGTACTTAAAGGTATGCACTCAACGGTGCCAAACGAATCAACAAACTCTCTTGCACTTAGTCCACCATAAAAGTAAACGATTTCAATGTTAATCGTATAATCTTATAATCTGTACAATGATCCAAGTAATAACTAGGTAGAGTAGTCTCATTCTATGCCTTCTAACGTGGAGCACAATCATGAACGGGGGTTCATACTTTCATCCCTCTCGTAGGTGTCTGCTAATGAAACTAGATGTTAAGGGTGAGTTTAAGTTCCTTAAATTCATGACTTACATCATCATGTGGCGGATTTGGACATTGTCTGTCACGTAGGGTCAATTCTTCCACATACCTTTGGAATCTACCAATCTCCTCATCCTATTAAGAAATCATCTCCTCTTATTCAATGACCAGACCTTAATCTATGGGGAGAGCATCCCTTCTCCATTTAACCCTGACAACTTGAAGTGGCATGTTCGTTACAATAAAATTGAGATGGAGAGAGAGATAGAGAGGTACCGAGCAATAAAGTTTGCTTTGATACCAGTTGATAATGCCAATATTATTAACAAGAACTAACAAGAAATGCAATAGAGAAGGAAGGCTAACAAAGGACACCAAGTAAAGATACATCAAGGGCTTATAAATTGCCTAAACTGAGGTACCTATAATAGTGTCAAGGGCTCCATCCTGTTCTCATGCTCACATGAGTTAAGAAAAGGAATACTCATATATATATATATATATATATATATATATATATATATATATATATATATATACTAAAAAGCTAAAGGATAAGTAATCAATGATGGGAAGTCATTTTGAGAGCCATCCATAAGTTGGTGCAAGGTTGGAATAGGAAAACTTCGGGTTATGTACACAGTGCGGACCTGTATTGTGGGTGCAGAAAACTATTTTTGCATTCTAGAGATGGGCATGGAAAAAGTATTTCCACATGCGAGCGGGTTCAACCTCCCAATATGCGTACTTCCCAGCCTTCATCGTTGGAATCACTGGGTGCAAAAAAGCCATGTTCCAGCATAGTTTCCAGGAGGTGTAAAGATATTATTTCTATGTTCCAATAATTTGATCATTCCACTTGGTGAACCTTCTTCTAGTCTTGTGCAACCGTAGCCTAATTCAAGCTTGGGTCCATCAGATGGCCTGTACTCCTATCCCAAGTTTTTTAGCAATCTCATCTCAATCATCTGATGGAAAAATATGGGTCGTAGGACAATCTTATCCGTTGGTTGGCTCTTAGCCGTTTATTGGATGTGCTGGTGGCCTGCTCTTTTGATAAGAATGGTTCAACTTGTCTTTGATGGTCAGGGTGACCCCATCACTAATTCACCAAAAAATGAAGAGAAAATCGTATGTTGCCACCATGTTTTCAAGATGATTTTTCTATGAACTACTTTTCATATTGCATTTTGCAAACCACCTACTTCAAATCTTATATGTAGTTACAACCACACACCCAATCATAATTTCACAAAAGAACCGTAGACATTCGTTAACTTTAGGATTAGAAAATGATGAAAATGCGCCAAGTTAAATAAAGTCGTTTCTTTTCTACTAATTTGAGTAATAGTTATTTAGACACCTCAACCATGCTAGCAACTTGATGTAGCTTGGATGATCCTTAAGAGCCATTACCTAAATCCTAAACCATATCAAAGCCACACCTAAACCCTAAACCACACCCAAGCCATACCCAAGCCTTAGCCACCCCCTAAGCCATTTGCAAGCCTGAGCCACCCCCAAGCCATTTTCAAGTCTTTGCCAAACCTATACCATTTTCAAGTCTTAGCCAAAACCTAAGCCAAACTCAACATAAGTTGAAACCACAAATTTGTCTAAATTCAAAATAGAATCAAGCCAAACTTAAACCAAATGCAGAAAAATCCAAAACATAGCCAACATTCACCAGAGACCACCCCAATCAAAAACCATAGTTCATTTGGAAATTAAATACAGGGCCAACCGGACCAACTGACCAAATTTTGGAACAAAACAAAAGGGTGGAAGTAATTTAACTAGCACCGCTAGTAGTTTGACTATCACCAACAGTAAGTCAATTATCACTTCCTCTTGAGAGTTGACTCTTATCACTTCCTCTTGAGAGTTGTCCCTAGAGTTGTAGTTGTTGCTATCTTAGGGAGACAGCTGTAACAAACCCCTTATTTCCCATAGAATGGTCACTATTTATCAATTTACCAACCTTTTTAACCTATAAGAGAGTGTCATGTGGCATCTCCTCCCCCTCCACCAATTACAAGCCTCCACATTTTCTTTTACCCTCGAAAGTCTTAATATTTACAAACAAGCCATCCAAGGGGACTATAAATAGCACTCCCCTCCTCTTCTCATTTCAACACACCTAAATCAAGAGAAGGAGAATGAGAGTAAAAGTGAGAGAGTGGGAAGGAGAGTAAGAGTGAGAGGTAAGCTTGAGCTTCCAACCATTCATCCATTTCAACCTCCCTCTTGGTCTCCTATAGCCATCTCCTAACTACTCAATCCACTTGGATCAACCCTTTCAAGTTGTGGTGCACACATTTCATCTAAGTAATTCGAATTGCAAACCAAAGATTGAGCCATCATCACTTATATCCACACTTCATAGATCGCATCATTACTTCCTTTCTCAATTCCCTACTTCTTTAGACTCTCATCGGGCGTATGCTATGTGACTTGGAGAAATTTTGGATCTTGTCGCATAAAAAACCCAGGGTTGCCTAGCCCCTTCGCACATCATTCTATTATCATCACACCTCCTAACCTCTTTACTTTTCTAGACATTTTTTAAACATATACTCTATGGCTTGTTGGAATTCCAGACCCCGTCGCATCAGAAATCTAAGTTTGTGTAGTCTTGTTTCAGTACACTTAGCATCCCAACATTAAATTTCATAAGATTAGTTAACCATACGAAGTAGAGACTGTCCATTTGTATGGGTAGAGAGGGTACATAATATCTCTCTCTGTAACCAAGGTCCCTTACTCAAAATCCCAAGTCGCAGATCAAGAGTCTTTGGAATCTCTACGCTTTTATAGATTCTACAAGTTCTAGCCGACTGTGGAATTTTGAGTAAATTGGGTAGTGGTGACTCCAAGTCTACCATATTATCAATACAAGTAAGCTCACACAGTACCAAAAGACCAAAAAATGAGAGGGGTGTTAATTTCCAGCGTTCACAAGTTCTGATAACCAATAACTTATTATAAACTGATCAATATTAAATAATATCCAAGAAGGCAATACTTGTTCTAAATGTATGTATGAAGGTAAATCTAAATGGAACAAATAGAGGGACCCACTGAAGATCAGTCATAGTCCCAAATTAGATAGATTCAACAATCTAGGCCTCTGATTAATGGATATATACTTCCTGTTGACTTTGGACCGTTAATAATTTATTTTTCTTGTTTCAACCAAGATTTCCACCAATTGGCCATTTACGGTTGTCCTCGGTGTAATCTTTAGTAATGGCCCAACTAGATTGGCGACATGATTTAGACAATTCAATTTGAGGCACATGTACCCAAGCATGTGAAGCAGTGATGTGCATGCTTAAAGAATTTCCAATTTATGAAGTTTTGCTACATAAGAATCTGAAGTACACCCAAATGCACTAGTCTACATGAATGGGTCCATGCTTCGGTAACCTTGATCTCTTGATCTGATGACTACTGTGCCTAGTGGATTTCCCTAAATTCATTAAAATTGATGGATTAAGAGAAAAGCCCAAGGATCTTCAATTATGAAATGCTTGAAATCTCTTTCTATCCTCTTCTCCAATGCAGCTGTAACTTCTTCATGGAAATAATGGATAGAAATATTTTCTACAATGACTTAGAACCCTTTCCACCTACAATCAGTTTCAACAATAGCCCAAGCTAACATGCATCACATCTACTTGATGATCCATTTGAATAGTGAGCATCGTTAAACTAACACTTGCCACCAAACTTCTTCCAGAGTATCTAGAAATAGAAATAACCCAATAACTTCGTACCATGATCCGGAGTGATGGATCTCAGCAGTCCATGAAAATTGACCATTTCATTAAAGAACAAAGGGGTAGTATTAGTGGTATTATTAAAGAACAAAGTGGCAATATTAATGGCATCGACAACCTTTTATATGGAATGCAATGAGACATCTTAATGAAACAATTCATAATAACAAGCGTCATCATTGTCATACTGTGTAGTACAACACATGTTGTACAACATGCATGAATGCATCAGCATGCAAACTTGTCCAATTAATCACAGAAGTTCCGACTGAAGATAACATGGCCCCTTAAAAGCTATAAATACATCTCAACAACTAAATGAGGCTCTTTGACATTCAATAGCTAATGTGATATACTTGATGCTTCTTTTTTAAAACGAGCAAGCATTCTTCATACATTTGGGCAAATCCCCACAAAAACGGATCGGGGTTTCACCTATCATATGAACCCATGTACAAGCCCCCCAAACCAAGACCCCAAAGAAAAACATAAGCCGAACATGCACATGGAGAAGGTTAGCCTTCTCCCCTTTTAGTTTTTTTTTTTTTTTTCTTCTAATAATCCCCACACCTGCAAACTCTAAGGTCATAGCTCCCCTAATGTATCTAGGGAGATCAGCATGGCGAAAATAAATCACGTTGCGGAACCCTTCTAGCCCTTTTAGCTAAGCCATCTACCACAAATTACCTGTTTGTAGAGTATGAGAGAAAATCAGGTGAAGGGGAGTTATTTACTCTGAATTTTCCCTAGCCCATATACTTGATGCTAAACCGCTATCAAGACACTATTGGGTGCTTCAGAACTACCTTCACTTATCACATAGGACAATTTCTCTGCTTTCCCTTCTAAGCAAGCTAAAGAAGCAAAAAGGAAGATGAATGATGTTAATATGCTTAAAACATAGGTAAATTTTAGGAATGTATCATACCCTCCTCCTCCAACCATCGGACCATTCCTCACTAGGGATTTAATGCCTCTTGAATCTAGGGAATCTGCTACAAAGCAGGTTATGGATTTGTTAAAGAAAGACAATGTCAACATGATTGGGGTATACGGAATGGGTGGGGTAGGGAAGACTACCTTGATAAAAGAAGTAGCCAAAATAGTGAAAAAAAAAAGAAAAAGAAAAACTCTTTGATAACATTAACATGGTGATTCTGTTCACTCCCCAAGTATAGGGTTGTGATGTCACTACAAAAAAGAGGGTTTTTAGCGACGAAACTTTTAGCGACGAAAATTTATTTCGTCGCTAAAAGTGACTTTTAGCGACGAAATAAATTTTCGTCGCTAAAAGTGAACTTTTAGCGACGAAACTTTTAGCGGCGAAAATTTTCGTAGCTAAAAATCATACATTATACTTTTAGCGACGAAACGTTTCGTCGCTAAATGCTCCAAACATTTTCGCTGCTAAAAATCTTGTCTGATACTTTTAGCGACGAAATTTGCGTCGCTAAAGACTCGAAACGTTTTCTTCCAAGTACAAAAAATCCTTTTGTTTTTAGCAGCGAAAATTTTCGCCGCTAAAAGTCTTGTACTGTACAAGACTTTTAGCCGCGAAAAATTTCGCTGCTAAAAATAAATTAACATATCTTTTAACGACAAAAATTTTCGTTGCCAAAAGTTTATATATATATATATATATATATATATATATATATATATATATATATTCCACCTCAAAATCCGTACAAAATTCCTGATATACACCTCTTAACAATATATTCCATCATATTCATCCTGATATACACATTTCATACTATGCACATTCAAACTACATAAACTTTTAGCGGCGAAACTGTTCGTCGTTAAAAAATTAAAAAATCCTTCTATTTTTAGCAGCGACAATTTTCGCTGCTAAAAGTCTGATACTGTACAAGACTTTCAGCAGCGAAAATATTCGCTGCTAAAAATAAACTAACGTATCTTTTAGCGATGAAAAAGTTCGTCGCCAAAAGTTTTTTTAAAAAAATAATCTAGCTCAAAATCCGTACAAAATTCCTGATATACACCTCTTAACAATATATTCTATCATATTCATCCTGATATACACATTTCATCATATTCACATTCACATCTATCTAAACCCAAACTACATCCACTTTTAGCGGCGAAACTATTCGTCGCTAAAAATTAAAAATCTTTCTGTTGTTAGCAGGGAAAAGTTTCGTTGCTAAAAGTCTTGTACTGTACAAGACTTTTAGCAGCGAAAATTTTCGCTGCTAAAAATAAACTAACATATCTTTAGCGACGAAAAGTTTCGTCGCCAAAAGTTTCTTTTAAAAAAAAAATATTCCAGCTCAAAATCCGTACAAAATTCCTAATATACACTCTTAACAATATATTTCATCATATTCATCCTGATATACACATTTTATCATATTCACATTCACATTCATTTAAACCCAAACTACATATACTTTTAGCGGCGAAACTGTTCGTCACTAAAAAATTAAAAAATCTTTCTGTTTTTAGCAGCGAAAATTTTCGCTGCTAAAAGTCTTATACTGTACAAGATTTTTAGCAGCGAAAAGTTTCGCTGCTAAAAATAAATTACCGTATCTTTTAGCTACGAAAAGTTTCGTCGCCAAAAGTTTCTTTTTAAAAAAAATAAAATCTAGCTCAAAATCCGTACAAAATTCCTGATATACACCTGTTAACAATATATTCCATCATATTCATCCTAATATACACATTTCATCATATTCACATTCACATCCATCTAAACCTAAATTACATAAACTACATTCATTCAAACACAAACAATCTTATCTGCATCACATTCATTCACGCATAAATACATATAAATTTAACATAAACAAATAAACAAAAAATCACAAAGATAAAGGCGGAGGTGGTAAGGCATCGGTGGGTAAGCGTGCAGCGAAAGCCTGAAACATCTCCGTCATCCGTCGCTCATGCTCCACCCGCATCTCCTACATCCTCCTCTCATGCTCCTCCCTCTGCCTCACAAACTCCTCCTCCATCCTCTTCTGCCTTGTCAGCTGATCCTCTATCCTCCTCTCCTGCTCCTCCCTCTGCCTCTCCTGCTCCTCCAGGTTTAGGTTTAGGTTTAGGTTTAGGTTCAGGTTATAAGTATAAGTTTTGAGATTTGAGAATAGGTTTAGGGTTTAGGGTTTATGAAATTGGGTTTGGGTTCGGGATTGAGTTTAGGTTTGGGTTTTCAAGTTTAAGCTTAGGTTAAGGTTAGGGAGTTGAGATTAGGATTAGGTGTAGGTTTAGGTTTAGGGATTTGAGAATACATTTAGGTTTTAGGTTTTAGGTTTAGGTTTTAAGTTATAAGTTAAGGTTTAGGTTTTAGGTTTAGGTTACTGTTAGGTTATAGGTTATAAGTTTAGGTTATAGGTAATAGGTTTTGGTTTAGGCTAAGGTTATAGGTTTTGATTAAGGTTTAGGTTTAGTTTTAGGTTAAGGTTTAGGTTTAGGTTTAGGTTATAAGCTATAGGTTTAGGGAATTGAGAATTGGTTAAGGTTTAGGTTTAGGGAATCGGGTTCGGGATCTGGTTTAGGCTTGGGTTTTCATGTTTAGGTTTAGGTTTAGGTTAGGGAGTTGACTTTGGTATTAGGTGTAGGTTTTAGGTTTAGGGATTTGAGAATAGGTTAATGTTTAGGTATAGGTTTAGGTTTAGGTTTTAGCTTATAGGTTTAGGGTTTGGTTTTAGGTTAAGGTTAGGTTATAGTATAGGTTTTAGGTGTAGGTTTAGGTTTAGGTTTTAGCTTATAGTTAAGGTTATAAGTTAGGTTTTAGGTTATAGGTTTTTGTTTGGCTTAAGTTTAGGTTTTAGTTTATAGGTTAAGTATAGTTTAGGTTTTGGTTTTAGGTTTAGGTTTAGGTTTAGGTTAAGGTTATAAGTTTAGGGTTAAGGTTTAGTTACAGGTTTTGGTTTAGGTTAAGGTTAAGGTTATAGGTTTGGTTTAGGTTAAGGTGTTAGGTTTTGAGTTTTTGTTAGTAAGTTTATAGGTTTAGGTTAGGTTTAGGTTAGGCTATAGGTTTAGGTTTTAGGTTATGGTATAGCTTCGAGACTTCGAGAATAGGTTAAAGTTTAGGTTTAGGAAATCGAGTTTGGGTTCGAGAGGGATTGGGTTTAGGCTGGGGTTTTCATGTTTAGGTTAGGTTTAGGTTAGGGAGTTGGTTAGATTGGGATTTGGTGTAGGTTTAGGTTTGGGATTTGAGAATAGGTTAAGGTTTAGGTTTAGGAAATCGGGTTCGGGGTTCAGAATCGGGTTTTGAAGTTTAGGTTTAGGTTTAGGTTGGGGTTGGGGATTGGGATTGGGATTAGGTTTAGGTTAGGGATTTGAGAATACATTTAGGTTTTACGTTTAGGTTTAGGTTTTTTCGTTTTAGGTTTAGGTTATAAGTTTAGGTATAGGTTAAGGTTTAGGTTATAGGTTTTTGTTTAGGTTAAGGTATAGGGTTTGGTTTAGGTTATAGGTTAAGGTTTAGGTTTAGGTTTAGGTTTTAGTTTATAGGTTTAGGTTATAGGTTTAGGTTTTGGTTTCGGTTTAGGTTATAAGTTGCGGTTAAGGTTTAGGTTACGGTTTTGGTTTCCGGATAGGTTTTTTTTGGTTTAGATTCCGGTTTATGTTTTGGGTTTCTGTTAAGGTTATAGGTTTAGGTAGGTTAGGTTTCGGTTATAGCTTTGGGAATTGAGCGAGGTAAGAGGTTAGGTTTAGGTTTAGGAAATCGGGTTCGGGTTCGGGTTCGGGATCGGGTTTAAGCTTGGGTTTTCATGTTTAGAATTAGGTTTAGGTTAGGGAGTTGAGATTGGGATATGGTGTAGGTTTAGGTTTAGGCTTTGCGAATAAGTTTAAGGTTTAGGTTTAGGAAATCGGGTTCGAGTTCGGGGATCGGGTTTAGAAGTTTTGTTCAGGTTTAGGCTGGGGAGTTGAGATTGGGATTGGGATTAGGTTTGGGTTAGGGATTTGAGAATACATTTAGGTTTTAGGTTTAGGTTTAGGTTTTAGCTTATAGGTTTAGGTTATAGGTTTAGGTTTTAGTTTTAGGTTATAGGTTTAGGTTATAGGTTATAGCTTTGGGAATTGAGAATAGGTTAGGTTTAGTTTAGGAAACTGGGTTCGGGTTCGGGATCGGGTTTAGGTTTGGGTTTTCAAATTTAGGTTTAGGTTTAGGTTAGGGAGTTGAGATTAGGATTTTGTGTAGGTTTAGGTTTAGGGATTTGAGAATACATTTAGGTTTTAGGTTTAGGTTTAGGTTTAGCTTATAGGTTTAGGTATAGGTATGGTTTTGTTTTTGGTTTTAGCTTATAGGTTTTGGTTATAGGTTATAGCTTTGGGAAATGAGAATACGTTAAGGTTTAGGTTTAGGAAACTGGGTTCGGGTTCGGGATCGGGGTTTAGGTTTGGGTTTCAAGTTCAGGTTTAGGTTTAGGTTGGGAGTTGAGATTAGGATTGGTGTAGGTTTAGGTTTAGGGATTTGAGAATAGGTTAAGGTTAGGTTTTAGAAATCGGGTTCGGGTCAGGATCGGGTTTAGGCTTGGGTTTTCATGTTTAGGTTTAGGCTTAGGTTAGGGAGTTGAGATTGGGATTAGGTGTAGGTTTAGGTTTAGGGAATTGAGATAGGTTAAGGTTTAGGAAATCGGGTTTGAGTTCGGGATCGGGTTTAGGCTTGGGTTTTCAAAGGTTAGGTTTAGGTTAGGTTAGGGAGTTGAGATTGGGATTAGTGTAGGTTTAGGTTTAGGGATTTGAGAATAGGTTAAGGTTTAGGATTTGAATAGGTTTAGGTTTAGGTTTTAGTTTATATGATTAAGTTATAGGTTTAGGTTTTGGTTTAGTTTAGGTTAAAGTTATAAGTTTAGGTTAAGGTTTAGGTTACAAGTTTTGGTTTAGGTTATAGGTTTTGGTTTAGGTTAAGGTTATAGGTTTTGGTTTTAGGTTTTAGTTTAAGGTTATAAGTTTCGTTATAGGTTTGGTTTAGGTTAAGGTTATAGGGTTTTGTTTAGTTTATGGGTTTCTGTTTAGGTTTTAGTTTATAGGTTTAGGTTATAGGTTTAGGCTTGGAAATTGAGAATAGGTTAAGGTTTAGGTTTAGGAAATCGGGTTCGGGTTCGGGATCGGGTTTAGGCTTTGGTTTTCAAGTTTAGGTTTAGGTTTAGGTTAGGGAGTTGAGATTGGGATAAGGTGTAGTTTAGGGTAGGAGGGATTTGAGAATAGGTTAAGGTTTAGGTATATGAAATCGGGTTCGGGTTTGGGATCGGGTTTAGAAGTTTAGGTTTAGGTTTAGGTTGGGACTTGAGATTAGGATTGGGATTAGGTGTAGGTTTAGGTATTTGAGAATACATTTATGTATTAGGTTTAGGTTTAGGTTTTATCTTATAGGTTTAGGTTTTGATTTTAGGTTAAGGTTAAGGTTATAGGTTTAGGTTTGGTTTAGGTTTAGGCTATAGGTTATAGCTTTGGGAATGAGAATAGGTTAAGGTTAAGGTTTAGGTTTAGGTTTAGGAAACTGGGTTCGGTTCGGGATCGGGTTTAGGTTTGAGTTTCAAATTCAGGTTTAGGTTTAGGTTAGGGAGTTGTGATTAGGATTTGGTGGGTAAGTTTCGGTTTAGGGATTTGAGAATATGTTAAGGTTTAGGTTTAGGAAATCGGGTTCGGGTTTATGCTTGGGTTTTCATGTTTAGGTTTAGCTTTAGGTTAGGGAGTTGAGATTGGGATTAGGTGTAGGTTTAGGTTTAGAGATTTGAGAATAGGTTAAGGTTTAGGTTAGGTTTAGCTTATAGGTTTAGGTTTTGGTTTGTTTTAGGTTTAGGTTATAGGTTATAGATTATAGGTTATAGGCTAAGGTTAAGGTTATAGGTTTTGGTTTAGGTTAAGGTTATAGGTTTTGGTTATGTTATACGTTATGATTTAGGTTTAAGTTTAGGTTTTAGTTTATAGGTTTAGGTTTGGGTTTAGTTTTGGTTTGTTTAGGTTAAGGTTATAAGTTTAGGTTATAGGTTATAGGTTGGGGTTATAGGTTTAGGTTAAGGGTGTGGTACCTGCAAATACAGATATAAACACGGCTGTCCAAATGGCCAGGCCCTTCCAATGCTGTCCATAGGAAATGGACAGCTTCATCATGGTCATAACAGCGGTTCCCACCTTCCAGGGACCCCCGCTCATCCGGATAGCTCCGACGCACATCCGGGTCTGCTGCCATTAATTTCGAGCAAATACATAAACACGGCCTGTCAAAATGGTCAGGCCCCTCCAAATGCTGTCCATAGGAAATGAACAGCTTCATTATGGTCACATAATAGCGGTTCCCACCTTCCAGGGACCCCCGCTCATCCGGATAGCTCCGACGCACATCCGGGTCTGCTCCATCAATTTCGAGCAAATACATAAACACGGTTGTCCAAATGGCCATAGACCATGATCAAGCAACCCAAACCATTCAATCACTAGGACTTCCTTACTCTGTGGATTGTTACATAAAACTTGTGCTGACGTTCCAAACGCAAACTTCTAATACGTTGGTGAAAATCAGAGTGGTACAATTTCAAACTAAGGAACATCCATGAGGTGGCAAATAGAATGAATAATCCAGATGGGCATGTGCACCATGGGAAAATCAGAGAAGGTATATATGTTTTTATCCAATTTGCAAAGTTTAAAGAGCATATAAATTGATGATGTAATTTATCCAATTTTCAGAGTAAATAAAGTAAAATTCAAAGTTATATTGAAAAACCATGAAAACCCAAAATAAAGGAAAGAAGAAATGCCTGTGGTGTGTTCCAACAAGAGGGACCATTATCTCTGGAAGAACTTTAACACCCTGATTGGTCATAGCAATTGCAGCCTCAAAGACAGCACGTGCTTGCATTTCGGTCAGCTCCGGATATGAAATACCGAGCCTAACATCATGGGTATAAATTAGTTTACAAGTAAAGGGAATAGTCCAATGCAGCATTGCTGCACCTATACAATACAAGTGATCTCCAGCTTAACATGAAGCACATGACACACAGGATAATCCCACATAAATAAATAGAGAGAAGCTCACATCCAACAGCAGATAATTCCCATCCTATCATGTGTGTACAACATCCAACCCATCCAAAAAAGTTGGCCCCAACATGAGGATCACCTTGAGGAAAAAAAAATTAGTTTGATCCCTCATCAAGTGGGCCACACATGCCAATATGGAACATGTGTGAGATCCCAGCTTTTAATTAGACAAGCCACATGTAAGAATCAAGCTTTTCAGCACTGAAGTTAGGCACAATATACAAAGAAATGAATGGCTAATACAGCTCTTTCTGAACATCCATTGTTTCATACACAGTGGTACTAAAAAAAAGTGACCTACTAGATGGGTAATTATGTCTTTGTAACACTTATGCTACATTGGTGCATGTGGTGGTATTGGTTTTGAGCAATGCTCCCACACACATTTGGCTTTCGAAACCTCCACCCAACTTATGCTTGGTCCAAGAATCAGGTCAGACACAATTTAGGTGAGCCAATCGTATATGAACAAAATTGGCTGTATATAATTTCAGGTGGGTGCCACAAAAAACTGGGCCTCACCTATCGTATGGCTCCTTTACGGCTCCAAAATAAAAGACATACTAACCACAAGATGGCCTTTATGGTTCAAACTTGAAGTGTTGATGCATGGTGCCCACTTATGTTACCTTACCCAATCTATTCAACTACCATTGTTCCCAAACTGATGTGTTTAAAATCGCTAGACTGAAAATCACTCAACAATATCATGTTTCCCTTCTTTCACAAAGTAGGTGGTTCATGATCTAGGGATATAAAGGCATGTTCACTTACAAAGGAAATGGCGTTGGATATGATTGATTGGAAAATCAGGATTTGTAAAGTCAGCCCCAAATAGTCACGACAACTAACAAGGTTATAATGACAGTGGACATAAAGATCAGTTACCAAGTAAAGGGCCTTAGATATGATTTATTGCAAAACAAGATTGTAAAGCTGGCCCAAAATAGTTGGGACATATGCTGAAATACATGAACCATGTCAATAAAAGCTTAGAAGATTTTAGAATGATGGAAGAATTATTACACCAAAGTGCTTTTTTCTGCTATGAAATGCAATGCCAACACTTGCAGCGAAAAAAAAAAAAAAAAAAAGAGGGATATCAAAGAAAATGAATTTGGCAAAAATATCATGATGACTATTGAGAGAGATTACCCAACAAGCAATGAAAGATGGATCCATCAAAGCTCCCGCTCACAAAATATTCCTCACTGGAACGGGTGCCAGCCAAGGCTAGCAAAACAATAAGCCACACATGCAATACAGTGAGTATCCAAGCTTCATCACAAATGGAAAGCATTAAGATAGATAATGTAACTACAGGAACATTGGGACCTACACTGATGTCAGAAAGTGTTCTACAAAAACAATGAAACATTTTGCATTATTTGGTTCAGGCATTTGGTTATGTAGTGCCTCAAAGCCACCTTCCGTGTCCGTTCAATCAACGGCTTGCTGGATAACTGGAATTGTTGGCCGGATGGACTTGAACTCGTGGCACCAGCAAAATCACCCAACAAGGCTATTCTCTTCTTTATCTCTTCCTGTTTCCATAATTCCCTCTCCTTGAGTCTGGGATTCAGCGGCCATGTGACGTGAACCCTAAATATGCATCTGTGAAATTATCTGCTTTGGGTTAGTGCAAGCATATCCATGGCCGTGGTATATCTTGACAGAGCACATTTTTTCCAAAGATTCGCAACTTCCAAGAAGTTCAACGTACATAACATATCTTCTTAGCCTTTGGCTAAAATCAAGTGTAGTATCTATTCTACAACGAGCATTTCATGGTCTTTTGGATGGGGTCAAGCTCTACTCCAATCAGGTTGTAGGTGTGTGACTTCTAAAGTCCTCAATGCACCTGAGAGTTTTGGGGCCTACCGGTACAATCTAGAAGCTTATTCTGAGAGTGGAAGCAAAGTGAACCTGATCATCCATTATTGCAGTTGGCCCCATGCATGATTCTGAATGATCCATTGTTGTATATTACACATCACAGTGAGTGAAGCTGATGCCACATCCATGAGAAGACGAAGCACTGGAGGGTATTTTTTTATTGTTTTCAATTCCTTCATGATTGACTGAGAAAACAAGCTAAATGCTATCAGATGGCCAAATCGCACTCCTCATTTGTGGATTCTTAACCAGGTCTTTGTTAAGTTTTTCACTCATCATTTGATGTCTGTGCTTAGGATCTTCAACGTGCATTACAGGATGAACTAAGAACACATGCCTTAGTTGTCCAGGTATAAAGAGAGTTGATTGTTTGCACAGGAAATGAGTTTTAGTGTTTCATTTGGCATATGGCCCAAGCATTTAGCGTTGACCCCCACTTTGTCAATGGGTTTCTTCATTACTTCCAATGGAAATAGCAGCAAAGAAGTCACCCTCTCTCAAATCAGAATATGGTCATGTTATCTACTACAACAGTTTGTGAATCAGCTCAAAATCTAGCTAGTTAACAAATGGTCCAATCATTTTATTTTTTTTTAATACAGAGAAGCTGAACAGTATCAAACAGAAGAAGTATCATAGCCTGAATAAAGGAAGGTTGATCTCCAGTCTATGAAACATTCACCAATTTACCATTTACAAGCCGATTGCATATTCCTGACAATGAATAACCAGATGTAACATGGGAATCTGTTGTGCCTGAATGATGAGCATGTGCCTATATACAAATTTCTACACTTCAATTGAGCTGAAATGTGTAATGTGAATGGGATCATGCACTTTAGGGGATTTTTCTGTGCCATCCTTTGCATTTGCAAAATAAAGGAATAAATTTGCAGATAATCAGAATTCTAGAGTGTACAATATGATTAAAGAAAATGCCATTACTTTAAAAAGACAATTAGCAACCCACTGAGACGCATGCCTAAAAGTCTGTTGATTTCATGGGCCCTGCCATGATGTATGTGTTTTATCCACGTCAGCAATCTATTTTTCCAGCTCAGTTTAAGGCATGAGTAAAAAAAAATTGAGGCAGATTCAAAGCTCAATTAGACCACACCACGGGAAACAGTGGGGGTGTAAAGGAGATTATAAAATTATGATGAAGGACACAGAGCCCATCACAAAACAGTTGACCTGCTAAGCATTGGGTTCTTAGGATTCCTTTCAACAAATTAACTTATAACACAGAAACCGACATCTCATTCAAAACCATGAGGCTGCTTCAAAATGATTGACTCACAAAGCAGCAATTGACTCAAGTCATAGAAACACCACCCTATTTTTCCCCAGTTTTTTCTTTTTCTTCTTCAAATGGTATATCCCAAATCTATCTAAACAGCAACTAAAAAATACAGCATGGTATATCACAGAATAGCATTTTTTCAGAAGTAATATCTCAAAATACTGTAGAAAAACAAAAGCTTTAAACTGATTTTGAAAAATGTGCCTGCACTTAAAAACGGTTTAGAACCGTGTTCACTTAGAAACGGTTTTAAAATTGTACCTGAACCCAAGCATCGGCCGTTCCTGATAAACAATTTTGGTGTAGTGTGGGATCATTTCATGCATTCTTGATGATTATGATATCTTGTTTACTTGTAATTGCTTCCTATTCAAGAATGATGATGAAACTTGAAACCATGTGCAAGAAAAGTAGGCACCAGAAAGGGAAAAGCACGTAAAATCAGCTTTGACAATGCTAGAAGTTGTATGCCAAAATGTGCAAGATGTGAGCTAGTCATCAGGTGGTCTTTGTCATGTCATTGCCTAAAAAATGGTTGTTCTGCCTATATGTGATCCACCCTTCTACAACAAGAGAAGGGCAGTTGAAAAAGAAATGACAAAAGGTCCATCCTAAAAATACAAATGCAATAATGACCAAACTGGCCCCTTTTTTTTTCAACCAGAGCAAACTTGCCCATCCTCAACATACACAGGATGTAACCTGGACCACACACATACACATGCCAGGTATAAATATGGGCATTCATTTCAGGTCCAACATGAGTACAGATATAGGTTTTAGTACCCTTGCACCTAACTCAAACAGGCCAATTGCAATACTTTGAAATGATTAGGCCTTGGAAACTGGTTAGCCTGTGGTTGGTTCGGGCCTTATAATTGAACTGGTTGGACTTTTTGGGACATTTGGTAATCAAATAATTGCAAAAAGAGGCATACATGATAAGTTCCCATTTTATGGGGGTTTAAAAGCATGTGTCATTGTAAAATATCAGTGCAATAGTAACCAGAATGAGTTTGTATAATATAAATGCATCCAATCCAATCATCCATCCATGCATATGTACATGTCTAACCATCCAACCATCCATCCATGTAAATCAGAAATCCCTAATTCTGGTTGGATCCTTAGATCCCCAACCTAAAATCCCCAAATCCCTAATTTGTAAAATCAGAAAAACCCCAATTCGGGGGTCCACATTCAAATTTGTAAGCCCCAAAATCCCTAATTTGTCAAATCCCTAATTTGTAAAATCAGAAATCCCTAATTCTGGTTGGATCCTCAGATCCCCAAAATCCTAAAATCCCCAAATCCCTAATTTGTAAAATCAGAAAAACCCCAATTCGGGGTCCACATTCAAATCTGTAAGGCCTAAAATCCCCAAATCCCTAAGGGGCCGTTTGGTTGCCTGTAACTTGTGCAAAATGTAAGAAAGTTAGAGGTGACTTTCTTACAGTTTGTGTTGGGGGGAGAAATGCTACAGGTAACAAAGTCTCAACCTGTAACTTTTTATCAGGTAAGATTGCAAGAAATGTAACAGAGGAATTAGGGGTTTTCAAGTCACAGGTTACTTTGTTACAGGCAACGGCTATCCATTTCGAATTTGGGAGAGGGTGGTGGAAACGCAGGTGGATTGGAAGTGCACCTACCTGCGCTGACCCGGCGTCTCCTTCGATCTTTCTCCCTCTCAGCGTCTCCTTCTCCCTCGGCGTCTCCTTCCCTCTCTCTCTCTTCTCTCTCTCTCTCTCTGTCTCAGTCTCAGCGTCTCCTTCCCTCTCTCTCTCTCTCTCTCTCCCTCTCTCTCTCTCTGAGCGTCTCCTTCCCTCTCTTCGGTCTGGCAAGGGAAGCCCTAACCTCTCCTTCAATTTTTTTTTCTTTTGCGGGTGTGCGGAACGGGGCTGTTGGGCGTGGCGATTTCGGATGCCTAAGTGTGGGGCCCACAGTGATGTACTTTCCTTACATCCACACCGTCCATCCGTATTGAAAAATCATTTTAGCATATGATCAAAAAAATGAAGCTGACCCAAATCTCAAGTGGGCCACACAACAAGAAACAATCTCAACTAAATTCCTACCATTAAAAACATCACGGGCCCACTTAAATATTTTATTTGCCATCCAACTGAAGTGGTTTGCCTAGGAGTTTTTTTCCAGGTAATTTTAGCAATTGAGCACAAAAATGAAGCATATATAATTTTCAAATGGACCACACCATAGGAAACAATGGACTTGATCATGTACTATTGAAAATTTCTTAGGGCCACGTAAGTTTTGGTTCAAACTTAAATTTTTGTTTCCCATGCATATGTTTATATAATCTTATAAACTAGTTAGATGATAAATAAGCATTATTGTCAGACTTAGAAAGGTTTCACAATTGGAAATCATTATCCTAATTGTCCTGTGTTATGATACACTTCATTTTTGTATATGCGCCAATTTTGGGCTTAACCCCTTAAATTAGATGGAAAAATGGATGGACGGCATGGACAGACCATATACATTCAAGGTGGGCCCGACTAAGTTTACTCGGTGTGATAAGAGCGTACCGAGTAACTCAGTACTCAATCCGATTTACCATCCAACCTATTGACAATGAAATCGGATTTTTTATCATACCAAGTAAACTCAATTGGCCCACGATGAATGTATATGATTTATCCATGTTGTCCATCCATTTTTCCAGCTTATTTATGGGATTGAGACCAAAATTGAAGCAAATCCAGAGCTCAAGTGGATCATTCCACATGAAACTGTGGGAATAATGATTTCCACCATTGAAACCTTGCTAGGCCCCACAATCGTGTTTATTTGACAACCAACATGTTTATAAGATTATACAAACATGGATGAAGGGAAAAATCAAATATAAGCTTGATCCAAAACTTCTATGGCCCCCAATAATTTTCAACGGTAGAAGTTCAATTCATATTGTTTCCTATTGTGTGGTTCATTTGATATTTGGATATTTTTCATATTTGAGATCAAGATTTAAAATTATATGGTAAAATGGATGGATGGATTGGATATAATACATAAATTATGGTGAGCCTTAAAGAGTTTTCTTAGCACGCAATCCGCTTCCGTTACTAAGGGTCATGACTTCTATAAGATTCAACTGGTAGACAAGTTTATGCCCTTTGAGTCAAATGATTTCATCGCTATTTCCCTAATATTCTTGGCTTAAAGATTCTATTTGCCAACATGGGACACTTGTGCAAAGTGCAAACTATTGATCACTTGGGTCTCACCGCAGAGATGCCCCTGGTTTACTCTTCATGTTGGCCGCTATGTTAGAAACAAAAAATAAAACCTTGGCCAAGTTTTCCTGAGCCATCTAGTTGTTTCATGGCAAGTGAATATACAAGGTGGGACCTGCCTGATGGATGGTTTGGATCGTGCACCTAGCGGTCATTTTGGCACATGTGGTTGCATGTAGAACATAGATGGGCTTGCCTTACACAAGCATGTAGGATTGGAGGGTAGGGTGAGTGTTCTGAACTTTTGCTCGCTTCATGTCTAAGAGTCATTGGAAGTTCTCTTGATGTTTGTGTTTTATATTCATTAATATGTTTTGATATTATGAACAACTTTGAATTGTTTTTGGACAATCTGATCAGTTCAGATTGAAGAGTAAATAACTTTAGATGTTTAAATCAAAATTCACTCAAATTATCAATATATCAATCTTGTTTGCCCAATATCTTTCCCATATGTAGCATGATTAGGGTGAGTAACCAGTCAAATTGAGGGTAATGATCAGTAAAATAGAGTGAATGGACCAGACATATAAAATGGGTCAATATTCTTGTCAAAATTGTGTCTCCCAACTTATTGAACCCTGTGAATGTCTGGGATGGCTCATCTAATGGATAGGTTGGGTATAGAATATATTTATCCAAATCGGATTGTGTACCCACTGTGAATGTCATCAGATGCGATATCTTCTCCGTCCATCAAGCGAGTCCTTCAATTATACACCATGGATCCAAAAATCAGTCAAATAAATAATTCATATTGTGAGATTAAGCAAATCTCTAGAACCACAAGGTCAAGTAATCTTGACCATCTAATTAATGCCCATCAAATAGATTATTAAAAGTAAGCAGTGAGTGGTCCAAATTCAAAGTAAAAAAATTAGATGCATGGTTAATAATCTTCTCTTTGTCATTTTTAGTTATACTCCATCCACACTTGGATTAGCGATTTGGACGGTTGTGATTACTGTAAAACCATGCCACTTGTACAACTAAAGAATTACCTCCAATTTTTTAAACGTTGCCTACTCTAGAGTCACTATGGCTTTACATCGAGCCAAGTTGAGTCGAGTCGAGGTGGGCCAAGCTGGGCTTGACTTGTCCATGCTATACTCGACCTCAAGCTCACCCTCGAGCTCAACATTGAAGCATGACTTGTTTGCCAAAGCTATCAAGTCGAGCTAGTGGTTCAAGTCGAGTCGAGTGGAGCTTATTCATATGTTAACTTATTATATTTTTGATTAAATAATACAAATAAATGTCAATCATGTTAAGTATAAAAAACCTTTAACCCGACCTAATCCAGCCCTCCAAACCTGATCTAAACCCCAACTTGACCTAACCTAGCCCCTCAACCATAAATCTAAAATAAATCTACAATCATATAAATATACAAGTTAATAAATAAAAAAACAAGTTCAACACCTATTTCGGAGAGATCAGGCCGATTTAGGATTTGGCGCAGGTTGGCTCGGAGCCTCGAAGAGACGGGAGAATGAGAGAAAGAGATAGATAGAGGGGTGGAGATGGTGACCGGCGGGCAGCGTGCTTGATTGTTGGGTACGGCCGTGCAGGCAGCGGTTAGGGTAGAAAAAAAAAGAAGAAAAAGGTATGGTAAGGGAAACAAATGGATCATATGGATATACAATTTATAAATCAAAGTGGGCCCACATCTACCCCATTAGTCAGATGCACCATTCCATGGTGGGCCTAGAGCTTAAAAATCAGGTCAATTCGTGACTTTTTTGGGCTAAGCCACATACAAAAGTTGAGAGGGGTCACCTTCCATTAAAATATTCATAATTATTTGTTAGGCCCACCGAGATGTGGTTCACAAATCTAGCCTATCCATTATGTGTCTCCCACTTGGATGAGGAGTCATACCAAGTTTCATATGCATAAAATTTCAAGTGGGCCCACCAAGTGCTTTTATATTTTTTAGGCATTTCTTCACATGATTTTAGATGATATGGCCCCACCGTGATGTATGTGTTTCATCCATGCCGTCCATATATTTTTACAGATAATTTTACAATATAAGACCAAAAATGAGATATATCCAAATCTCAAGTGGACCACATTACAAGAAACAGTGTTGAATGAGCGTCGACCATTAAAAACATTTTGGTAGCCATAAAAGTTTTGGATCAAGCTGATTTTTGTTTTTTCCCTTCACCTGGTCCTGTATGACCAAATCAACAGGTTGGATGTCAAATAAACAGTACAGTGGTCCTTAGGAGGATTTTAATGGTGGATATCCAATCGCAATTGTTCTCATGTGGTGTGGACCACCTGAGATTTATACCCCTCTAATTTTTAGCATCAATCTCTAAAATGATCTTTAAAAATAGATGAACGGAATGGATGACACACATACATCATGGTGGGCCCACGTAGCCCCTGTCAGGACCGTCCAATACCTACTTCACGCCCAAAATGGGCGCGCGCTCAAAACACAGCCGCGCCAAAAAACCCCCCAAAAAAAACCTAATACTCTCTCACCCTCTCTCCGTTCCTTATTCCTCTCTCTCGCTCACCCGATCTCTGCTCCCTCTCTCTCTCTCTCTCTTCGTCCCGATCTCCTTTCCCTTTCTCTCCTCTGATTTTAATGGAGGATGACGATGGAAAAGGGGAGGCCAGCTGCTGCCCTCGATTGCAACTAGAGATGGACTTCGAAATTTGTTGGAGAGATTGATTAGAGTTACAGAGGAGAGCAATGAGAAGTTCCTGTTGAAGCTCAAAGACTGAATCGACCGGTAAGCTCCTCTATCTTCCTCTTATTATTATTATTTTTTCTCTTTTTCCTTTTTTCTATCAAACCTTCTGTAGCCTTTTTGCTGATGGATCGTTAATGGGTCTTTCTCAAATGTGGAGCAGTGGCTGATTTTTTGGCCGTCCATTTAGATATACATGGTCCTGATTTTCGTGTCAGGGCACATATATGGTGGGGCCCACCAGTGCACGATCATGATCTCACTGCACGCATTACTTTTTTCATGTATGGCAAGATGCATTGAAGAAAAAACCTCTTTGCTTTTTTCCTATTTACGGTGGGAACTTATTCCCTTATATCTGCACGACTGCACCTCACTTCTTTACTCGGGTTATTGCAGAAAAGACAGAACAGCTACCGTTCATATTCAACGAAAGATAGGCCAAATATTCAATGGCTAGGATCTTCTAATCACGAACTTTTTTCTGAATGCCACATCCACGTCGATGCCCACTGTATCAACGGTTTGGATTACTCAACTGTGAGATCCACTTATGCAAACTGAAAACTCAAAACTCAAAGGAAATGGACACTCCACCAAGCACAGATGGACTATAGTTACGGTCCAACCATTGCATAATATTTCCAACTTTTCAAGTCCTTGCAAGTGGCCCCCCATGAGGATCAAGTATGAAAAATTCAGCCATATTTAGACTTACCCAATGGATCACACTTGTATTTTTCTATTTATCAATCACTAGAAATTGTTTCCTGTGGTGTGGCCCACCTGGTAAAGTAGATATGGAGGATTTTTTACAAGCTGATCCTCATGGTAGGTCCAACCTACTGGAAGGGTTGTATGTAAAGTACACTTAACAAATTATCCACCGGGTAGATCTTTTCATATATAATCATTGAATCCTTGATGTTACATAACCCTAGTTTTTTAACTATTTGAACCTGATTCTTTTTTCACAATAATAATAATAATAATAAAATAAAAAAAATAAAATAACAATAATAATAATAATAATAATAATAATTCCAAACATATAAGAGAGTAAAAACCTCCCAAATGTTGCAGCACAAAGCATACCCCCAGAAAAATATTAGATTTTATACAAGTTTTTTTTTTTTTTTTTTTTTGCTTTCAGGAAGCATCGGCCTTTTCTGGCTCGGAGTCTATGGATGATATTCTATTTCAGCCTGCCACCACTAATGGTAAGCAACAACTCTATGCTAAATGGCCTTTTTGATATAAAACTAACAATTTAAAACAATAGCCTGTCACTTTTAATTGCAGGATCCTCTACATCCTACTCGGAAAGCACTGTCCTGTTTTGAATATTTGGTTTTGCAAGGATATGGTCTGTTCTAAGATCTTGCTTATGGTCAGGGCTAGGAAGTCGAATCTTCTATGTTCCGCATTTGAATATCTCTTTTGTAATTCTATGGCAAGTTTTCTCCTGTGACTAATAAGCAGTTGTTTCTTGTATTCAAAATTTTTAAAGAGTAGTGTTTATGTCAAACTACCAATGTGATTTGGCTATATTTTGGTGGATGTGCTTGTTTTCGTGCATGATGGCTACCTTTCTGCATCATTATTGAACATGCTAGGGCTTCTTTTCGAGCTTTCTATGTAATTTCTGATTACATCCAAAGTTAAGATGTGCTTCTCAAATGGTTTGTGGAAGTGCCAGCGTCAATAAGCAGAGAAACTTATCTTTTTTGTGAATGGTACACTGTTTCAAAGCATCATTGAATATAAACATAGACTTATGTGGATTTTGTTGAAAAGCTTCTTTAGCCAACAAACAAACCAGTAGCTTGTTGAAAATAACAGAAAATGTAGCTGAATCACTGTTAATGGTGAGCATATGTGACTGACAAAAGAACAACCCTTATTCTATTGAATCCAGAACTATGTGCATTCTTTTGAAAAATAGAAAAATAGGAATATTAGTAAATATGGATTTTCTGTTAAGAAGAAAATGGAAGATGGATTGAAAAAATATAAAGAGATTGACATAAAGGACGGCAGAGATCTTTTATCAAATTGTTTTTCATGATTGGTTGAAAGGTCAGTTGACATCTCGTCCCATTTTCCTTTGTTGGAAAGCACACATACTTATCAGGCTCTCCATCATTGAAGAGGCTAGGAAGCGCCATGCAGCTGCATCTGCCACCACTGCATAGGAACAGCTCTACAGGTAATACCATATTTTAGAGCTATGGACTTTCATAGACGGTCTTGTCTTCAGGAATGTGGTTCTACTCTCTACACAAGGCTAATTGAATTATAATCTCGTCAGAATCTAGGTGTTGCATGTATGACATCAATGAATTTTTGTAGTTTAAGTTGTTTCAAATATATTTCTTCCATGTGTTGTTTTTTTTTTTTTAAGAAAGTGCCTGTTTACTTGTTAGTAAACATGACCCCAAAATATTTGAAAGATCTTTCTAAAAAAGAAATAAGATCATGTATAAGACTTTCTACAAACTGGTAGAAGTCTAATGCCTAAGAAATCTGTGTAAGTGTCATTTGGTTTTGATGTGCATTGGTGTTTCTTTTGTCTTATACAAGATTTTAAAGGAGCATGGGGCTCATGACCCCAAAAGAAGATTTGGCCATTCTAAGGCATTTTCTAAAATCAGGTCCTTAATCAAATTGGCCATCCATTGGCTTTTGTATGGTGGGATACTTGGAGACAACATGTCTTTTGTCTCAAGAAGTTTGTTCTGAAATTGCCATTTCTTTCTTCACCTAATGTTCAGTCTTAAAATCACAATGTTTCTAGGAAAAAACTCCTTTGTTAGCTACATTGTACTTAGTGCTCTTTGCCTCCCGATATAAAGCAATCGTTGTAATTTCTCCATTTCTCTGTGTTCTGTCTTCACTGTACTTAGCTGCACTGGTCCTTTGCAATACTATTGTTTGGTTTTTGGCTTTTTACTAATCCTTTGCTTTTGAGATGACTCAACATTGGGGAGATAAATGGACCCTCCTTGAAACCATAATGATAATTTTGTTTAAAAATCTTAACCATTTATTTTTATAAGCTGGCTTATTGTCATTTGGTCATGTTTCTATTCTTAATAACTTCTCTGAACTCTGATCAGGTACACGAATCCTTGACTTCAGGTCCTTCTCATGCTATGACATAACAAGGGAGGTACATATTTTCCTTGAAAGTATGATACATGAGCCTAGTTCATTTTTGTCAAATTTCATGTATGATCCCTCGTTTAACGTCCGTGCATTCCAATTTTCGATTTCTTTTCATTTTATACGGCCCCACTAGCACATATTCGTGGCTAGAGGATTCCAAATATCCCCTCCCCTCTTTCACTTCTCATTTGAAAAATACATTTCTAAAATTTGAAACTATTAAAAGCAGTAGGAATGCAGAAAATGTGGAGGGGTTTTGAGCACATCATCTGCAGCAGTAGCAGCAGAGAAGAAGAAGTGGATTCAGTGGAAAGAAATGAATGTCTTACAATCTCAAAAATCTCGGCAACATTTCTCTGGTAGTCGAAATCTCATTATTTCATGATTTTATTTAATTTTCCCTACATCTTTCTTTCTTTTTTTTTTTTTTTTTTTTTTTTTTTTTTTTTTTTTTTTTTTGTTGTTGAGATGAGTTACATGAATCTTTTGTTGTTCTAGCATTGATTTGTGGGGTTTTAGAATTTGTTTTTTTTTTTTTTCCATATATATGGTTTCAGATGTTTGATTGTCACAAAATGTGAAGTGTGTTTCTCCTGCACTCGAAATGGAGATCAAAAATGAAATAAAAAGAGAAGAAACAGGAATTGTTTTGAAGCCAAAGCAGAAAAAATTACTAATCTGCTACTCAGATTGTGAGTCTCCATGCTTCAGTTCCTTTTCAGTGAGTTTGATTCTTGGTGTTGTACTAACAGACAGTCCAATGCAGAATTTTTCTTGAAAGAATGTTGATATTTATGGGCATGTTAGATCTCTTTTAGTGGGTGATCTACTTCAGTTTTTACAGTATTAATTGGCTTAAATGTAGTTGTAGAGAGATTAGAAGGATTGATGTGCCATACCAAGAACCTCTGTACTATTTTTTAGAAGAATGATAGGACACTACTCATAAGTGAACATACATTGTGGAGGGGCAGGATTCCCTACATGTGTGGCCATGGGTTTGCATTCAAAGCAAAATGTTCAATGATCAAAGGGTTGAATTAATCACCTTGGGAGTTTTCTTATGTGTAACCTATCTACAGTGAGGCCATTGTATAAGCGGTTTGGATCATAGAGATGTGTAACCTATCTACAATGTTTTTATTTTAAAAATTCTCTCATGTGTTTGGTTGTTTGTACTTGTTAGCCTTTGAGACTTAATCTAATATATTATGATCTAATTCTTGTCTATTCATGTTCAGTTCTGCTCTTGCTGCACGTATGGCCATGACAAGAAGAGTTCACCTTCTTGTTTCCTTGAATCCGTATCAAGGCAGCTGGACCATTAAGTTCGGGTCACAAGCAAAGACAATTTGCACACGTAAGAATGCGAGGAGAGGTGAAGGCCAAGTCTTCAATGTAGAGTTAACAAATGAAGATGTAAGCAAATCCAGCTCACACACTCTATGCTTTTAATAAACTGAAGCCTTCTTGTTTTGCCATCAAATGTTACTTCAGTAGCACAAAAGCATACAATGGCTATTGTAAAATGACATTTGAAAAAGATTTCAAATCTCTGATGTAGGGTACCCAAATACAAGCGACTATGTTAATGGAGCTGCAACCAAGTTCTACCCCAAGTTTAAATTGGGAAAGGGTTACTTCATTTCTAGAGGAACCCTTAAGAGTTGCAACCAACAATCAAAACTGTTCAAAAATGATAATGAGATGACCTTAAATGATAACTCTGAGGTTGAAGAGGTAATTGGAGAAGAAGGCACATTATTCCAAAACAAAAATTCACTTTGTCTAGATTGATCAGTTAGGTTCATATGTGAATGGAAGGGAACTTGTTGGTAAGACCCACATCCCAAATCTTGCAGGAATTGATCATTTCTCTTCCAAATGAACTATATCTATTTTTCTTGAATTTTCTGCTATTATAACTGATTTCGCTTTTTTTATATATCATGATTTGATTCCAGATGTTATTGGAGTTGTTCAGAATGTTTCAACTACTCTAAGCGTACGAAGGAAGAGTGACAATGAAAGCATTCCAAAGCGTATCTATAGTGGGGGCCAACTGATTTTCGTATGTTCCACATCCTCATCTGCATGTGAAGATGTACATGTGAGCTAGCAACATCCACTATTTTTCCATCTTTAAGTAGTTCTAAGTTCTTTTTTGTTATCTTCTCCACATGTTTCATTTACTACAATTTGCAAGCGGGGGGTATTGTATTTATCGAGCTTTTCATTTCTTTCAGAGCTGTCCTGCATATTTCAGAGCTGGTCAGCGAGTGCATGGGGAGCCCATTGGAAGATGTCTGTGGCATGGAGTCTTCTTTGCTGTCATTTGGAGCATATGGAATGAGAAAATAAGAGAAAATTTCAAGGGAAACAATTCCTAGTCTGTGGCATCCTTTGCAGAATCAATGGAGGCTAGATTGGGCGACAACCATCCAACACTTTAGAGATTCTCAGGGGGGATGATCATCAGGCATGCACTAGCAATGGTAAGCATTTTTTTTTAGGTGGTAGTTATTTAGAAATTATATAGGAACTATTACTATGAAAAAACTATTATGTTCCTTCGTGTCGTATTGTTATTCGTGAAT